>JXTB01000839.1:42103-64998 GCA_002914805.1 Parasponia andersonii | reverse complement strand
TCACTTAAGGTACTTAGCAGTCAATAAGTAGCATTGAAAAACTATTCAAAGGTATTAAAATATGAATGCTAGTTCATTAGCACAAAAATGATCCAAAATGGCACATAATTTTGTAAAACTAGTCCATTTGCTCCTAAATGGTGTCATTTCATTTTAAAAATATTTGGACAGCACCTCCCCTATTTTTAGGATGTTCCCACATGATTAAAATCATGGTTTTAAACCTGCAATAGCAATTAAAAATCCAAATTCCCACATATATACATCAAAAGTATCACTTAGAACAATCTAAGTGCACTTGAACTCTTTTTCGATTTCAACAAGTTTAAAACCACTTTCACACTTGTGTGTCATCACAAGAAGCCACCAAATGAGTATAATAGAAAATAGGATCAATAAGATATACAATCCAAATTTAAGAAATCAGATTACAAACATAGAAAACTTAATCTATTACACATAAAAACACTTAACTCCATAAATAGTAAACTTTAGGGTTTTAGGTTTAACTTTAATCTTCCACTTAAATTTTATATTTCCAGCAATATATAAGGGTTCCTAGTACCATTATTCATCAAATAATAGCTTTGGTTTAAGACCTGAAATAAAAAAAATTCACTACAAATTCAAAATCTAACATAAACCTCACCTTAATTAGTTTGAGTCTTTGCTAGACTTCTTGCCTTCTATCTCCACCAACTGATTCCCAAAGCTTCGAAATAGATTTTTGGACTTAAGAAGACCTGAACAAATCTTTGTTTAAGTGGAAACAAGTAGAGAATTAAAATTAAAGGACAAGACTTAGAAAGAAGAACTTAGTAGAGCTATCTTGACTAGTTTTGGTCTATCTTGTTTTCTAGAGCTCCAATTTGAGTTCTACCACTTGGAAACTCTTGGATATGGCTAAAAGGAGTTGAGAGAAGTGTAGGAAGGTGTTGGAGAGGCTCAGGTCGTGGCTGGAGAGAAAAGAAAAGCAAATGACCAGATTTTGTCTAAAAGTGATACTTAATGACTAAGAAATGGCATAACTTAAATTCTAAGGGGTATTTTCGGTATTTTGTTCATTACTTTCCATGTGTCAAGCTCTAAAACATTCTTAGCATAGTCACAACATTGTTGGTCACTCCTATACACCTAAGTGTAGCCAAAGTTAGTGAATCCTATCTTAGAAAGTGAAATCTAGTCATACTTTGACTTATGATCCTATATGGCCAATCTTATTATAATTTGGTGGAACCTAGCCCTATAACCAATCATTAAATATAAAAGTAAGTCAATTAGACTCCAATTAATAATACAACATAGTATCAATACCCAACTAATAGAATTTCCAAATTGATACTACGCGATTAAGCTGAATCTAAGCTAGCTTAGTGCAACAAAATACCAATTCGTGTCCTGAATGCCACCTCGTGCTTACCTGGAACCGATAAATAAAATGCTATAAATAAGTCCTAGACATTGAATTAAGCCTATTTGATGTGTTAAACACACAGTGAATTTGGCTCCGAAGTACATGAAAATTGCATTTTATCGAAAAACTACTATTTGACCAAGTTATCAACAAATACGATCTTAATACATGTGCACATAGCATTAGTTTCATAATTATATTCTTTTTTCTTTTAGCACACCGAGCTTTCTCTCTGAGGGTATTGAACCTTTACACTGCATCGGGACACTTTGACAATCATTAGTATAATAACATGTATGTAAAAACACATAACATAAGGAATGAGCATATTTTTATGAAACTAGTATTAATGACTTCTAAATGCCTAATATGCAATTAGAACATGTTTATTATTGGCTTTCTTAATTATGTGAGGAGCTGGATGTTACAATAAATCTTTTATGAATCATCATTATTCTCTCCTTTTGACATCATTAAAAAGATATAAATAAATTTCAAATAAGATGTTACATAGAAATTGATCTGTCCCTTTGAAAATATGATTCTCCCCATATAAATTCACTATATTACTCTCTATATTTGAATTCATAACATAGGTATATGAAAGAGTAATACACAACCAATTTTCTCCAAAAATACTATTATAAGTTAAGTAATAAGGAGACACAGAGAATCAAGAATTGAATAATCTTCAAAATAAGAATAACAATGTCAAATATAAGATTGAATAACAATATGATACTAAAGTGAAAATAAGAGCATTCTTTTTAATTTTTGGCAAAAACTTCTTCCATTAATAATAAGTATGACAATTATAGCATATTCAAAATAGAGAAGTTGCATCTAATCAAGATCAAGAGAGCTCTAAATATTTCACTTGTTGAAAATATATTTTTCCAAATATAATCATCACAAGGTTTATGAGAAATTTAAATCATTCAGGCACAATAGTGAAATAATTTCTTTTTTTTTTATTCAATTTCATTCAAACTATATAGAGCATATAAGAAATGATGCATTCAAAAGATATATGACCAATTTAGCACAAGTAAATCATAAATATGACCCCCCTCAATATATGAATCATGATCAAAATGTCAATATCTAAAGTAAAAAAAGATCAATCAAATATGAGAGATATCAATTATGGATACTATTTATAGATACCAATTATTTTTGAAAAAAAAGAATAACTAAGTTTGATACTAATTAAAACTATGCCAATAGATACCAATTGTATTTTGAAACACTATACTAAGTTGATACCAATTAAAGTAATAAATCAAAGACAAAATAACCAACTTGATACCAATTGAAATAATTTAAATCAAAAACACATTCTTCTCCTTTTTTTGATATCATCAAAAAGTTGCATAAACATGAAGTATAAGATTGATGCCAATTAACAAATGCAAAGTGGAAACATGAATAAGCAACCAATAATAAGTATCTAATCCAAACATAACATATTATTCAAGATTAAATAACTATAAGAAATAGATATTCAGAAAAAGGAAAAGCATAACAAATCATGTCTTGAAAGCTAATGAGAACCTTATATATAATATTCATAAAATAATTTGTTCTTATAAATTTCATAGGATGAAAAAGTCATACACAAATATTCAAAATAACAAAATTACAAAATATAAACATTGAATTCATATAACATGTCATTTTTAGTTCAAATATATCACAAAAAAAAAAATAATTTAATTAACTATGCATGGTATTTGTCATGTAAATACTATCAAAAGTTTGCACAAATATGAGAGTTTAAGCAATACGTATTGTGCAAGCATTTTGAATCACATATGAGAATTTAATATGTAAATCAAAATTAAGTTCATGAATAAAAATTCAATTAGAATCAAAGAAATGAGTATAAATGTAAAAAGAATGTCAAAAACTCATTATACTGTAAGTTTTCAGTAGACTGAAATTTGGTTTTCAATCTATCAATTTTGAAAGTGAAAAAGTGTTTTCTAGAACAGTTTTTTGGTGGATTGAAAACTCTGCTTATTTTGGCAGTTTTAGTATTTTGCTATTTTTTAGATTTTAACAACTTTTGGTATTTTTGAAAAACTGACTTCTAAACTTATTTTAAATACTTTAAAATTATTAGAAATTAATTTGAAAAGAGTATTTTGGCTATTGCAAACTTATTTTAGTTTCACAAAGATATTAACAGTAATTTAGAAAGTATTCATACCGAAACATATTCTAGTTTGTAAATAGAAAATATTTTTTTAGCCTATATCAAATAATCATGATTTCAAATATATTTATAACTTATTTAAACTTAAGAAATCATATTTTAAAGAATATTTTGCCCATTTAAAATCATTATTTTCTATTTCAAAATTTTTATAATAAAATAACCATATTTAAGCTTAAGAAAGTTTGAAAATTCTTTTGAAAAGTATGAGCCAATACAAAGAAAATTTGTGTACAATGAATTAAGAATTTATAGAATTTAATAATCCGAGTTAACTTTTTAAATAACTTTAATAGGTAAAAGACAGTAACATTCTCAAAATTATGGAAAATAATAATGACTAATCCTATTTTGGTGAATAATATTATAATTTTTTCATTACTAAAATTTGTCAAAAAATCAATCAATGATATTAATTTTTAGAATTATAGCACGAGATTCTTTTGCCAATAAATAAAGCTTAAAATAGCACATACATTTGAAATTTAACTGCACTATAATATGTACCAAAAACTAACAGAGACATTTATCTCAACAAAAGATCATTAAAAAAATTGGCTTTTCAAGTTACTCATGAGAAATGAATTATAACACCTTCCAGCAAAATTTCAATCTCCCTACTCTAATTTTCGCACTGCTATTAAGCGTTCTCGAGAGAATGTCGAGCAGCAACAAACTGACTTTTACACTATGCTTCCTCCCCACCCTTCCAATAATAATGCATGGCAAGGTGCAATGTTTGATCAAAAGAGTTGTGTCAGGGTGAATCATCAAGGACCTCACGTTTTAATCTTTTCTTGGATTTTAGCTTCTTCTTGCTTCCATAATCTTTTGTAGATATTTCATTGCTTTTGTTTTTCTCTTTCCTTCCATTCTTGTTTACTTTCTTTTCTTTCAAAGATTTCTTCTTTTTCACAGGTTGCAGATGTTGATCATCTCCATCTTCATCTTCGTTGGCAGTTTGTGCTACTTTAACTGATGGATCTCTTATAGAATTGGCAACCTCTGCTCACATGAGATATTAGGTGTTACTCGTCATGTTCTGCTAGAATTACTAACAACACAGATGTGCGAACTTTAAATTAATAGTTTTGCTTACAATTCTCAGAATGAAAGCATAAACATACAGGTAATAAACATAATATAAATTGGCCAAAAAGACATCAAAACAGTCTCCAGTGAAATTGTAATAGCATTGACAGGAAATCTAATATTCGTTAGTGAAATTAGAATCAATAATGACATTGACAAGATGCTGGTATAGGAATACTAGACTAAATATGAATATACCATATCTAAGTATGGTCTTGTATCTTGATTGTCCATCTTTAAGCATGATTTTAATTAGTCCAATATGCATCTATCTTCAAGCTTGATTCCTTGGTTAATTTGAGTTAGAAATTTTAAAGTTATTTCACTACACACTCAAGTTAAATCATTAATACTAAATCAAATATTTACTTTCTTCAAAATAAGAGTGAGTAAGATTGAAACCTTAATTTCTCAACAACACTATCTTGTGAGACAAAGGAGTAAGATACTTAGAACTGTACCGAGATGGTTTTTGTTTTGTTAAGAAAACCATAAATGAGGCCTAGAAAGATGAGTCTCTTTTTTAGAGTGGTATTGTATCTCAAGGCATAAATATCATTAAAGATAAGCTGAGCTAAATTGACTTGATTACTTTTTCCAACATTATATAGAAAGTAGACGCAATCTCCATGCAAAGTTTTGAATGCATTGTTGGCATCTAATTATCAATTGAAATATAATGAAGCCCTCTATACTTTAGTATTAAATCCAAAGTCTTGAAAATACTATTCTTTGGCCATTTGGATTGGGTACCTAATAGCTCATTAGCAACCTTTTTCTGAGGAAATTCTTTCTCAAAATCATCAATATGCCATATGAGAATGTTTAGAAAATCAGCTATCATAGCAGGCGAGAAATCATGCACATATTTCCTAAGAAACACTTTACTATAACCTAGTGTTCCTAGTTTATCTAAATCACCTTAAGGTTAGAATAGAATTCCTGAACAACTCTAGGTACAAACCTCTTATTTTTGTTTGATGGCCTAAACCCGGGTCAGTAGCAGAAGATTAATTTTATAAGTTATAAATTAGTAAATATATTTTTATGAACTAGTGAAAAAGTTTCTATTTTCTAAACCCTTTGAACATGACAACTTTTGAAAGAAAATATCAACCTTAGAAAACCCATAATAATTGCCCATAAATTAAATTTCACTATTTGAAATCATTCATTTTGTATCATACTAAAAGGGCCAAATATCTAAAATTTTAATTGTCTTTTTACAATGTCCAAATCAAATCACAAAGTTAATAATCGTGATTTAAAATCCCCTCATACATCTACTTGTAAGTATATTTAAAATATAGCTAAATAATCATTGAAGAAAAAGAGAGAATCTACAACGGGATATGAATCCAAAGCAATGAAAATGAGTGTGAAGAACAATTCTAGTTTTGAAACTAGCCAACCATAAGTCTATCTCGATCCTATAATCCTAGAAGGAGAAAGATTAGCGGGGGTGAGCATGAAATATCTAATAGGATATCCGATTACGTTTTCAGAAAACTATTTATTTTGAAAACACATATATGGTTAAATATTCTAAAAAAATGTTTTATAAAATATCTGAATAGTCAAATCAATCTTACATCATAATCGAAGCCATAATCAAAATCTGTGATGAAAATCATAATTAAATCTAGACAGAAATCCATGTAGTAAAATCGTAATACATATTTCACAAATCATTCCATGCCATGGGCTCACATTCTCTCATCACGAACTAGAATAACTCATACTACCTGTACTAAGTACTCTGTATCTAATACCTATCCTAGAAAATCGGAAGGACAATCATGTGTCCATGCTTACTAAACTAGATGGGCAGTTGAATACTTACACCTAACGAGTAAGGGTGATTAAAAGATCCCGTGCGTGTTTACTAGCTTTTATCAAGGGCGGGGGTACAGTCCGCCTAATAAATACCACAATGCCTAAGATGAACCTCATGTGTGGTCCTCTAGTATATACAATATGAGGGATGGTACAAACAATCATACAATGATTTAACATTCTAGAGATGTTTTGATTTGTAAATCAAAGTTGTTTTGTACTTTTTACAAATTTAGTAACATAACACATGTATTTTTAGTCAAACCCCAAAATTAATCATGCACATAGCTATTCATAAAACCATTCAGAGTAGTCCACATTGTCAAAAAATATTATAATCATATTTTATAAAAATAATAGGAATCATGGTAATTGAATCTCCTATCTCAATGTAGTAGCTATACCAAGGTGTATACGCTCGTAAAATTTTTTGTTGATCGATTTGGTGCTCAAGAGGTGTTTTCATCAATCTCATTCACTCACTTTAATGGTTGGATTTTCTAACGAAGTCTCAAATTATAAAACCAAAATTATCAATGCATTCGTAGTATCCAAAATAGCTAATTTAGGTATATAACTCGACTAATTTGGGTTCGGGTTGAAACCCCAACCCATGGCATGCAAAACGAAGATATTCACGAGTCTTGTATCTCAAAATATATGTCATTTAAAAACATATCAATGTTATTTATCAAAACTTGTTTCTCAATCTTATTAAACAAAAATTTGAAGTCAAAACCTTGTTTCGAGGTCTCAAGCCTTAATTAGGTCTTACTTTTCAAAAGTTACAAAAATATCACTTTCCAAAAGTATTTGCAAAAATACCAATGTTTCTAAATATTTACTTTCTCATTTTTACTCCTCTAGCTCGAGGCCCAGGCAGCCCAATACTTTTAAAGACTACAAAATACTATTTATTTTTTAATCGGATTATGAATTTATCAACTTTCTGGGTTTACTTATAAAATACCAACTTTTCCATATTTGGTCCAATGTCCATTATCAGTCATAGAACCTATGGCCTAGCACTATGTCACATTTCAAAAATACCATTTTAATGAATCTGAATTACAAAATTATCAACTTTTAAAATCTAGTTTATGTAAAAACCATATTCTCGGAACTATTTATAAAAGGATCAATTCTTCATCAAAAAAATGGCTTGAATCCGGATTCTTATTTCAAGTGCGCCAGTCTTTCTTCTCATAAGTTTTTCATATCAAATTCATTCCTATATATACCATAGTATCACTTCTCTAAAAATATTTACAAAAAAACCAATAATCCACTAATATGCCAAAACCTTACCGAAGCTGATCCAAGTCTGACGAAGGGTTGTACAACATTGAGGATGACCAATTTAATTCACTTGTATTGCTATTGAGAGGTTCCGATTGCTTGACAGAGGTCACTTGTCGAAAACGGTGGTAGAGACGTTCTGTTCGAACTTCCCAATTATGTGCTTGGTAGCGTCTAAAGCGAGGAGCTCGGTGGTGGAGTTTTGTCCCTAATAAATGGATGAGAGAGGTTGGTGATGGTCCAAGAGCTCTTCACAAGTCGGTGATGCACGAGGTGTGGCTCTCCACAGTAGCACAATGAGCGAAAGGAGGTCGCAGAGCTGTCTTATTCACGGGCTCCCTTCGGCATCGAGATGTCAGACAGGTGATTAGGGCCAAAGGGGTGACGTAAGGGAGGGAAAAATCATGAGAGGTGGTTTGATATGTGGATGCTTGATGTTAAACGAAGAAGAAGACAATTTATGAAAAGATAATTGTTGATGGAGGTTTTGTCAACAATAAATTTAGAGAAAATTACGAGATGTGGCTTGTGTGAAAAGGGTTATTAATTAAAGCAAATAAAGAGGCAAAGATTTTATAGCGGTTCAGCCCCAAAAAATATGAGCTTACGTCCACTATTTTTCACTATTTTCTGGAGAATTACAAGAACTCAAAATTACAATGTGTTGTTCAGAAAGAAGAAGAAAACACTCTCAAGAATTCATCTGCCTCCCCAGATCAGAAAAAGTCCCCTCTTCCTGAAGCATTAAACTCCCTTTATATAGATGAAGGTAACTCAATGTTTCTAATTGCGAGAATAGATAACTACACAATCGGGTAATACAATTTGAGTAACAATATAATTAGGTAATCACTTAAATTGGGTAACTGGTCGATCTTGAAAGAGAAACTTTTGTTTCCCTTTCCTTATAAGTTACCCGTTTGACGAAGCGTAGACTAGTCTGCTTTTCATTCTGGTCCCACATAACCTATTTGGAGGAGGTCGCATGTAACTTATATGGTGGAGGTCGCATACAACTTTTTCGGATGAGGTCGCACTTAATCTTCTCATGCGACCTGACATAGGATTTGACCGCACAACAATTGCCCCCCAGCCCCATTAGTTCTTTAGGACAAAATGGAGCTTCCTTCTAATGTAAGTACAAGCTTAAAAAATGCAATGTCACGACCTAGACTTGAGAACCTTGAAGAGTCGAAGAGTCACCAGATCTCAAATCTCACCTTTCTTAAGATCACGTGCACCTTTTTCTGACAGATTAAAACACATGTCGCCTTTTCTAAGAAAAATAGCAGAACTCGAGGAGACTTAATGATAGCGATGATGCCAACTGTCGTCTTTAAACCGAATCATTTCAAATTTTGAAAGATACTGATTTAATTTCGGAAAAAATCAAATCCCACGTAAACTTCAGCCTTTAGATCTGAAAATCAAATATCTTAATCTACGGCTGTGATTTAGCGATGCTCGGGAAATAAATATCGGAAATCAATCCGCTTCTGCTTCTTCATTATAAACCCTATCGTTTTCCATCTCCCTAAAATCTCAAAGTATTTCAGAGCAAACCCTACAATGTCGTTTCGTTCTTCAGCCCGCACAGTACCAGTATCTTCTCTGACGGAGTTCAGACCATATCTCAATCCCTCTACTTTCGAAGAAAGGTTAGTATATTTCTTCTCTCTTATTGTTCTTCATCTGTTCTCGGAAAAACTTATTCAGTATTAACTTCTAGGAATTGAAACACATCCTATATTCGGACGAACTGGAATGGGAATTTTTCAGATCCTCCTTCACCGGTTCATAGAATAGACTCTTTTCTAGATAATGGTCAAAGGCAAGATCGTGAAAGAGTTTCTTGGGTGTGATACCCTATTTATTTATATTTTGACGAACTGCTCGAGAAATTTTTATGAATCCGTAGACCAATTAGAAAAAATTCGATAAGCTTGCATGTTAATACAATCCTAGTGTGAACCCCTAAAATTTACTAGCACATAGTGAAAAATCCTTGATGCTCGCATATGACTAAACTCATCTGTATTTCTTTTCAGATGTCTAGTAGTGAGGATTTTAGGGAAGGGAACACATTTTCAGGATAATTTGAGAATTCCAGTGTTAGATCCATAAACCTTGAAGATTACCTTGAGCTAGAACCTGAAGTAGAGATAACAGGGGTCAGGCAAAATAGTCCTCGCATAAGCGACCTCCCTCAGGACCAGTGGCCTCGACATATCAGCGATGCCCCTATCTTCGCATCAGGCTATCAATATGTAGAGGAGAATTGGTCATGTACCAATATAAGAATGAGCTGCACATCGAACAAGCTCAGCAAAATCATGTGCAACTACAAGATCGCCATCCCTCTTCGCCTACCCATGGAATTTAACCGACCACACACACCACCACACGGAATTGCTTCATTTTTTGAAGCAGTTCTTAAGTGCGGTGTCCACCTCCCACTTCATCTATATATAAAATCAATTATCGACTACAATAGGGTCGTCCCTTTCCAATTGACTCCTAATACATATAGATATATGGTAAGTTTGTATATACTTTACCACAAATTAGGTTTAGACTCCCCCTCTCTTGAAGAGTTCGCTTGGTTTTACCAAGTGAAATCAAACCCATCAGATCCTGGCTTTTTTTATGCAAGCAAATGGTCGAACCAGGCAATAAAAACAATCTACGGGGTTCGCAACAACATGGGAAAATGGAAAAATCCAATTTTCCACTTTGACTATGCAGATAACGGCTTCTTTCAAAATTTCGGTAGGTAGTTTTCCAATTTATCACCTTTTTCTATTTTGTTATTTTTATCCTGATCACACTCGAATGTCATCGCAAACAACAAAGAACGGCCTAGACTTTTCAGGGAACAGCTCGTGAGGGTGTACAAAATCAACGACCTTCCAATTGAGGAATTTGATTGGAAGGTACTTGGAACTTCCAAGAACCTGGTCGCTTGCGGTCTNCGAGCTCGAAGAAAAAGAAGCCAAGGAAACAGATGGATATAAGTGCCTCGTCTTCCAGACTTAGGAAATGAAAAGCACCTGCCACCCCTCCAGCTTCGGAACCTTCTTCTCCAGAAACAGCGTCACCACCAGCTCCCCAACAAGAAGGTAATCATATATACATTTTCTAATTATCATTGTATTATATCACCTCGCTCACTGATATATCTGTACAGAGATGGTTATTAGTAGTGGCCTGTGAGCACCACCCTCCACTCTCGGGTCCATGGAAAAATCCAAGACACTCGAGAGCACTCCTCCATCATCGAAAGGGAAAGAGAAGGTCGACAACTCCAAAAAATGAAAAGTTGCCTTCGAGAACATCCCGGCAAGCTCACCTCCTCCACAGCCTCAGACAATGAGCCATTCTGAACCACCCAAAGAGGCTGCCACCTCTTCGGAACCGATCTTGGTAGGTAAGGGTGAGGAGCTCTTCACGCTCCTCAATCAATTACCAGAGAAGGCTGGTATGAGCACAGCTTTCATTGATCAGTTCACTTCTGAGGAGGGCTGGGAGCGAATGAAGCGACGATCTACTAAGGTCACCTTTGGTTCTGCGATGAGGATGCTGGTCAATGTAAGTACCTATTTATTCTCTCCTTAAATGTATTATTTCTTGGTATTAATAATTATATTTTCAGATCACAGCTGGTGTTGTCCTGATGTATGACCCGATCCTCGAATGCTTCGAAAAGGCCGAAAAAGTTAAAGAGATAACCCAAGCATTCGAGAACTCGGAGAAAGCTCGGGAGGAGGAGAAAAAAGCCTTTGACTTGGAGAGGCAGCGGCTGCTTGAAGGCCTGGCCAAGGAGAAGCTTGAGAAGAAGAACCTTGAGGAGAAAGTCAAAGAGCTCAAGAAAACCATCTCCGAGCATTCGGATCGCATGAGGGAGGCGATAACAGAGGCAGTTCACAAAGCTATCGAAGAGTTCAAAGTGACTGAAGTCAAAGAACTCGAAGATAAAGCTAGTGACATCGCCTCGTCGACCATTATCTTTACCATATTCTGTGAGCATTCGGACTTTGACTTCTCTATCCTTGGTGAGGACGTGGTCGAGCTCGTCCAGAGTTGGAGGGAGGATACTGCAAAACTGGGGATGGCAGTGCGAGCACATCTGTATAATAAACACTTGTATTTTTTTTATTATTTGTTTTTTAGAATAATGCGGGCTTGGTCCCCCCTTCCTCTCTCTGCTTATGTACGAGTGCAATCTTTTAATGAACATTTTTTCCTTATCAGACATATTCCTACAAAATAATCAAAACACTACTAATTTTAACTAAGTCAATCACTAGGTGATTAATCGGTACACTTTTTGCGATTTTAATCCAACTAACTTAAAACGAGTTTTAAGTGTTAGGATAGGTTAGGTCGCTTAAGAAAATAGTAAGTACGAGTGATGCAAACTCAATACTATTTTTCAAAAGTTCCATGGCAAAATATGATATAGCAATATATCACATCGAACGATGAACGTTTTGTTTAGTTACTTTGTTGTTCGAGGAGGGAAATTGTGTAATACGACATGCTAAGGCATGAAGCGAGGAGAAAATCCTAGAATTTTAAGGAATTTTAGATACTTCGACGACCTAAAACTCATATTCCTCTAAATGGACATTTTGCATAGTCCCTTAGGAAATAAGTAGGAGATAAAACTCTGATCCCACTGCCCCCCGAGTTTTATGGTGTTCGAAAACTGCCATAAAACTATCAAAGATGAATCAAATGAAGTTGAAGTAATAGCCGAAGAAATATTATTGATGAACGACGTCGAATGACGAAATAACGAAGATACAATAAGCCGTTGAAAATACATGGAAGATAAACATGGAGATTCATTGATAATAACGACGAAGTTGTTCTACATTCCAAGCATGTTCGTTCTTTTATCCGCTGACGCAAGCTAGCTTGTATGTCCCAGGTCGAATGACGTCATCAATAATATAAGGTCCTTCCCAGGAAGGTCCAAACACACCAGCACCATGCTCTTTATTATTGGGTAGAACTCTTCAAAGAACAAGATCCCCAACTTCAAAATGTGTACTTTTGACTTTGGAGTTATAATGTCGAGCAGTGCGTTGTTGATATGATGCAATTCGAAGTAGAGATTGTTCACACCTTTCTTCTAAAAAATCGAGTTCAATTCTCAGTAATACATCATTCTGATTTTGCTCATAAATAGATCGCTGTAGAGAGCTCGCACCAATTTCAACTGGGATCATTGCTTCATATCCATAAGCTACAGAGAATAGGCTCTCTCCAGTAGTGGTTCGTTGAGTGGTGCGATAAGCCCATAAAACTTCTAGAAGTACTTCTGGCCAAGCTCCTTTATACTCCTCCCACTTTATCTTTATATTCTGTTTAAGTATTTTGTTTATCACTTCGACCTGCCCATTGGCTTGTGGATGAACTACAACAGAGAAACTCATCTTGATGCCTAAGTTGTTGCAGAAGTCACGGAACTCATCACAGTCGAATTGTTTCCCATTATTAGAAATTATAGTATGTGGTATGTCATAATGGCAGATTATAGATTTGTAAACAAAATCTATCATCTTCTTTGCAGAAATAGTGCTCAAGGCCTCAGCTTCTGCCCATTTTGTGAAATAATCGACTGCAACCACCGCATACTTCAAACCACCATGTGCTAATGGAAGCATCCCGATAATATCAATTTCCCAAATAACAAATGGCCATAGACTAGTCATTGTAGTTAAAGGAACATGTGGTTTTCTAGGAATAGTCACAAAATGTTGACATTTATCACACCTCTTAGCAAATTCCAATGTATCCTTCTTCATAGTTGGCCAAAAATACCCTTGTCGAAAAATCTTGTTTGCAAGTACTTGCCCCCCATAATGATTTCCACATATTCCTTCATGAATTTCCCTCATAATGTAGCGTATTTTTTCATCATTGACACATAATAATAATGGCGAGCTAAAACTCCTTCGATAAAGCTTCTCATCATGGATGATATAGCGGGCTACCTTCATTCGGAGTCGCTTTGCATCGTCTTTGCTCTCGGGAAGATCGCCATTTTGTAAATATTGCATTATAGGATCCATCCACGATGGTTTTTTGTCAACTGGCATAGCTACTTGAGGTTCAACCTTGATGCTTGCCGATACAAGAAATTCAATAGGGATAACTTTCAACAACTCTGCATCTTTCGTTGAAACGAGCTTAGCAAAGGCATCCGCCCGGGTATTTTCAAAGTGAGGAAGAAGCTGAATGTTATAAGCAGTGAATGTTAAGAGCAATCGTTACACCTCCTGCAAATAGGCTATCATTCTCTCCCTTCTTGCTTGGTAATCTCCCTTAACCTGACAAATGACCAGCTAGGAGTCGTTGTACACTTCAATCATCTCGACCTTCATTTCCTGTGCAAGCTTTAGCCCAGCTATCAGTGCTTCATATTCAGCCTCATTATTCGACGCTGGGAACTTGAAGCGAAGCGCACAATGAATGTTGTGCCCTTCAGGACTGATTAAAACTAGGCCAGCACCTGCTCCATTTTCATTCGATGACCCATCAACATAAAGTTTCCATAACCTTGATGTATCTGAAGCGGGTTTTTCGAGTACTCCTATTGGAAGATCGACATCATATGTAAATTCTGCAATAAAATCTGCGAGGGCCTGACCCTTTATTGCAGTGCGAGGTTGAAAATTGATGTCAAATTGACTCAATTTAACAGCTCACTTAAGCAGCTGTCCTGATGCCTCAGGTTTCTGTAGAACCTATTTCAACGGAAAATTTGTGAAAACTCTGATGGAGTGAGCATGAAAATAAGGTCAAAGCTTTCTTGATGCGATGACGAGTGCTAGCGCCAATTTTTCCATCTCTGGATACCTAGTTTCGGCATCAAGTAATCTTTTACTTACATAATAGACAGGTCGCTGTATATTTTCCTCCTCGCGAATTAATGCAGCACTCGTCGCATATTTGGAAACAACGAGATATAAGCATAATTCTTCTCCTGGGTTAGGTTTCGATAAGAGTGGAGGAGAACCTAAGTGTACTTTTAACTCTTGGAATGCCTGCTCGCATTCTTTCATCCATTCGAACCTCTTTCATCCTTTCAGTACTTCAAAGAACGGTTGGCATATATTAGTTGACCTGGATACAAACCAACTCAATGCAGCTACTCTTCCTGCTAGGCTCTGCATATCCTTGGGTTTACGAGGAGATTGCATATCAATCAATGCTTGTATCTTCTGAGGGTTCGCTTCAATACCTCGCTGATTGACCATAAAACCCAGAAATTTTCCAGATCCTACCCCGAACGCACACTTCTGGGGATTCAGCTTCATTTGATATTTCCAGAGAATTTTGAACATCTCATCAAGGAACTTGATGTGATCTTCGGCTTTCTCCGACTTCACCAACATGTCGTCGACATATACCTCCATTGTCTTGCCAATTTGTTTTGCAAACATCAAATTGACAAGACGCTGGTAGGTCACTCCTGGATTGACAAGTCCAAATGGCATCTTTTTATAGTAGTATAATCCTCGATCAGTGATGAACGAGGTATGCTCCTCATCTAGCTCGTACATAGGGTTTCAATTGTATCCAGAATACGCGTCCATGAAACTTAAGAGTTCATGCCCCAATGTTGCATCTACATGCTGGTCAATTCTCGGAAGGGGGAAGTTGTCCTGTGGGCATGCTTTGTTGAGATCGGTGAAATCGATACATGTTCTCCACTTCCCATTGGGTTTCTTCACCAAAATCGGGTTTGCAAGCCAGTCAAGATAAAAAGATTATCTTTTAAATCCAATTTCGAGCAGTTTCTCCACCTCTTCTTTTAACGCAACGTAGCACTCTGGATTCATAGCTCTTCATTTTTGCCGTACAGGCTTCTTTGTCAGATTTATGATAAGACGGTGGCATATGATCCTCGAATCGATCCCTACCATGTTCGAATGTCGCCACGCGAAGACATCCAAGTTAGATTTTAGAAAAGCGACCAACGATGTTCGCACAGGCTCTTGAATCTTCGTTCCAATTTTTAAACTCTTGGAAGACATGTCGAATGATAAATCCTCCAGAACTTCAATGGGTCCAGTTCTGACCTCTTCATCTATTTCTCGAGGTTCAAAGTCTTAGCTGGTCGTATCGATTGACGCTTTAACTTACAGTTCGACTGACGCTTTGCTCGATGCTTCAACTAGCGCTTCCTCTGGCAGCTAGACCATCATTGTGCGAGGCATCGCATCCTTTGCTGCGAGTTTCAACAAGTTGTTATAACAAGTCCATGCATCATATTGGTTTCCTCGCACCTCGCCTACCCCGTGTTAGGTCGGGAATTTCATAGTGAGATGGTAGATTGAAGTGACGGCTCGAAGTTCCTTTAGTATCGGTCTTCCCAGCATTGAATGCGGAGGGACAACTTACTACCAAAAATTGGGTCATTATCGTTGAAACCCTAGGATAGGTTCCAACATTGACCATTAATTCAATCATACCCAAAGGCATTAGGCTGTCACTAGTGAAACCATAGAGTGGAGTGACGGTAGGCTTCAAGTCGCTCTCATTCAACCCCATCTTCTTAAAGGCGTCGTAGTACAGGATGTCCACAGCACTCCCATTATCAACTAATACTCGCCACAACTGTGTGCTTCCATAATTAATTTTTATGACCAATGCATCATTATGCGGATAATGGACTTCCCTTGCGTCCTGTTTTGTGAAGGTAATATCCATGTCCGGTACTCGTTGAAGCTTATGTGGTCACTGCTCAAGATGCATGACGTTAGTCAATGGCTGTTGTTGAGCTTCTCGTGCATACCTATCTTGAGCCTTTTTCGAATCTCCGCCAACATACGGTCCTCCAAAGATAGTTCGGACTTCGCGTTGAATTTCTAGAGGTCCCTGTTGGTTTTCTTCTTGCCTTTCGTCATTCTACCTGGTGTACTGCCACAGTCGCCCCTCTTTAATCCATCTTTCAATTTCATCCTTCAAGGCATAGCAATTATTGGTATCATATCCAATATCATTGTGAAACCGGCAGAACTTGTTGGGGTCACACATTGCCCTATCCCATTTCATTGGTTCCGGTTGATGGTATCGCTCCTGCTGGTTTCTGAATGCATAGATATGATCTATGGATGCGTTTAACTTAGTCTGATTATTGAACCACATGGGAGCTCTTAAAATCTCCTGCTTTTTAGGTCTAGGCTGATTGTCCGTCAACTATTCATTACTCCTTTTATTTTTCTTATTAACGTTATTATTGGTCATGATCGCATCTTTAGTAGCATCTTTCCTTCCTTCTTTCTTTGTCTTTTGAAGATTCTCGTGCGAAGATTCTACCCTTAAATGCCGATCAACCCTTCAGTAGAAGTCTTTTAGAGTTCTACATTCTCGCTCAAGTAATTATTCCCAGAGTTTAGTTTCTGGTCATACCCCGGCCATCATGAGAGTTAAAACTCCCCCTTCAGGTGGGTTATTGACCTTTGCTAACTCTGAGGTGAATCGGTTGAGATAAGATCGTTGAGTTTCCTCTGGACTTTGCCGAATTGCAAACAAGCTAACAAGTGGAACAGTGAAATTCTTTGTAGCTTAGAACTATCTCAAGAACGCCGTCTGAAGTTATTACCAGGACGAGATTGAGCCGGATTTGAGTCCTCGGAACCACTTCTTTGCTGCTTCTGAAAGAGTTACAGCAAAACATCTGCAACACGTATGATCATTGACACGATGGAGTTCCATCAGGTCGCTGAAGTCCATATGGTCCTGTGGATCAGTTTTCCCATCAAAAGTATTTATGGTGGGAAATCTGAATCCAGTAGGTAGGGCAGCAGCTCGAACTTCCTTACTGAATGGCGATTGACGATACCCATCAGCGAGCTCATTGTCCCAACCAGCAAGTGCGTCTAATGCGATCCTTAAATTGAGAACATCGATATTCGGAGGGAGAGCATTATCTCTTGCTGGCAACAAGGGCGGCCTTTGATCGTTATCTCGATGTATGGCGGGTTGTTCAGGTCGAGTCTTCTACGATCTGTGAGAAGAATCCAACGAAATAGTGCGACGAGATCGGCTTTGGTCATTATGATGCGATACGGATCGTTCATGGTTATGTCGCCGCTCCAAGTATTGTCTTAGGTCTGCAGGATCTTGTCTTGACTCTCTGCTAATTCTTTCGAAGACGCTTCTCGATGGTCATTTTTTTCCGCTGCTTAAGCGATCTTGATTACCAGTGGATTTGCAAAAAGGTGATCCACGATCACGGTTAGTACTCGAACTCTCTGTACTAGATGCTTGAGGCAAGTTTGCGACTTTGTCTTTTCCTTTGGAGATGCGATCTTCATGACTCTCTTGCTGGGTTCTTGGCTGGTTACATCTCCTTGTCTCTAGGATCTGTATTACTTTCTCAGGTAGTTGAGCAGGACATTCTCTAGGACGTTCATGCTGTAGTGGGGTCACCATCTGCCTTTCAGCAAGTCGTCGTAGGGACTCATTGATCTGCTTAGTGATTGCTGAAGGTTCATCAGTGTTTCCTCCATGCGATCCTGTCTCTGAGCAAGGTTTTCTGATGCGGTCATGGTAGGCTGATCTTGAGCAGGGTCTGCCTGTGCAACAGCAGTGTTTTGGGGTTAGTTTTGGCTAGTTCTGGTGACTCTGGTAGCGTTTCTAGTGTTTGCCATTATTAAAAAGCGATATTTGACAAACTGTTTTGTCAGAATAACCCTCCTTCTAGTGCCAATTGTTGATGGAGATTTTGTCAACAATAAATTTAGAAAAAATTACGAGATGTGGCTTGTGTGAAAAGGGTTATTAATCAAAGTAAATAAAGAGTCAAAGATTTTATAGTGGTTCAGTCCCGAAAAAGATGAGCTTACGTCCACTGTTTTTTACTATTTTCTGGAGAATTACAAGAACTCAAAATTACAATATGTTGTTCGGAAAGAAGAAGAAAACTCTCTCAAGAATTCCTCCGCCTCCCCAGATCAAAAAAAGTCCCCTCTTTCTGAAGCATTGAACTCCCTTTATATAGACAAGAGTAACTCAATGTTCCTAATTGTGAGAATGGGTAACTACACAATCGGGTAATATCATTTGAGTAACAATATAATTGGGTAATCACTTAAATTGGGTAACAGGTCGATCTTGAAAGAGAAACTTTTGTTTCCCTTTCCTTGTAAGTTACTTGTTTGACGAAGCGTAGACTAGTCTCCTTTTTATTCTGGTCGCACATAACCTATTCGGAGGAGGTCGCATGTAACTTATGCGGTGGAGGTCGCATACAACTCTTTCGGATGAGGTCGCACTTAATCTTACTCATGCGACCTGACATAGGATTTGACCGCACAACAATAATAAAGAAAAAGAAAGAAAGAAAAAGAAAAAGAAAGAATAAGTGGGAGACAAAGTGCATGGTTAGGAGTGGGGAGAGTATGTGTCTCGGTGAGGAATGAAGAGTTATTAATCTCTTTTTATTTATATTTATTTATTTTTATTAAATGAGTGAAGATTACCAACTTACCTTTAATGAAAATTGGGTTTTGATAGTTTGTGACAGTATTCATCCACTTTTGTTCTTGAATACATTTCAATGTCCCTATTTTCATGAAAAGACTTAAGATCTATGTTTATTCCATGGATAAATTGACATTGTTGATAAAGTTTCATGGATGATGCAGCCTCTTTAGTATAAAACCAAGGGGAAAAAGAGTTAGTAGGGATATAATCTTTAGGGTCTCATAAAAAAGAAACCATTTTCCCTTCTCGGCTACAATAGCCTTCATTAACTTGAACTGCGAGGTCTTGGAACTATGCCCAGACATTTTAGTCACTGGACTTCTTCTTTGGCTTTAAGATTTAACTGGTTCAGGTATTGTTGTTGGGGGTATTTGTCTGATCTCTAAATGATATTGTAACATCAACATTATTTCCTGATTGTTCTTTGGTGGCATCAGTTGGTGGAATGGCCTATGTTTCAACATGAGGCATAACTGGAGGAGATAGAGGTCCCTGAGATGTTAGTACATCATTCATCTCATCAGATGGGAAAGTAGAGTCACCAGGCTAAGAGGTTGGAACTTTAGACGATTTTGCATTCTCATTTTTCTTCTCAGGGGTATGATTTGGTGTGTACCCAGGAGAATAATCATCATCAACAGGAGGGCTTATCTGTATAGGATCTTCTCTTGCAATATCACAATACGATATTGCAACATTAGGTGTTGCTACTGGATTTTTTTTCAAATTAACCCTCTTTTGAAACCGGAGATTGTGGCAGAAATGGTCGGAACTGGTGATGGAATGATTGGAGTAGTTGGAGTAGGAGTTTCTTGAGTCGATTGAACCAATGGAATAGGTCCAATCGAAGATTATGTTTGAACTAGTGGTTCAATTTAAGAGCTTGTGGCTTGGGTCTTTTGAACTATCACTAGAGATGGTGAAGGAGCAGCCTTCTTCTTCGTCGGAGTCGAGGAAGATGACAGCTTTCCTTTGCCTGAGGCCGAAGAGTCACTTTTCTTCTCGCTTCTTGTGTTAACCATTTTTGAATATGTTGAAATAGAGAAACACACGAGGCTTTCCAGAAAAATAGTGAGTGACAGAGTATGAGAATGGGTTAGAGACAAATGAGAGAAAATAGACATTAATTCATTCAGTTACCCTAATTTGAAAAAGGAAACTCAATCAATTTGGAGGTCAAGTGAAATCAGAAAGAAAACTATAATGAGAGCAAGTCTTGCGAATGTGTAAAATGACATCAAAAGTAGTTTTATCTGTTTTCTTTTATTTTCATAAAAAGAAAGAAATCAGCCATGTTCATTCCTCATTGAAATTAATGTTGTACAGCCTCAAAGTTGATATAGTATTTAAGGTAACCCTATAGATAAAAAAAATTAGAAAACTTTATCTCATTAATTGATTATTTATGATTGAGAATTGACTTTCCAAAGATGATTGATCTCATAAAAGTAGTATGATTTTTGTTTTATTTCTGCGTATATTCTGTTCAGTAGCTTTCATACTAGCACTGAGCTAGCCTTTTTAACATAGTACATAATCATCTATTGTATTTGCGATACATAGGCCTAAATTATATATGAATGACTTTTATAAATCAGTGTGGGTAGCTCTTTCTGACCACGAGGTCTGTATTCACAAATTAAAGCTAAGATCAAAATAACATACATTTTAGTCAATAATTAATCATAGATTCACAATCTTTCTTTTAAATTATCCTAAATAATTTGCATGATAGAAATAACAAGAATTTTATACTAGAAAATAAATTTATAATAAAAATGAATTCATCTCTTTCATAATGTCATTTGGGCTATTCACAAATAATATTTTAACTCTAATTAGCTATTGTTGTAACATTGTATCACATGGAACAAATTTCTAGAGCTTTTCTTAAGGAATTAAAGCGGGTTAACATGAGCACAATTTTAAAAATATCAACTAATTGATTATTTGTCTCTATATGTTCTAACATCATAATTTTATTCTTAACAAGATCTTTGATAAAGTGACAACATATATCAATGTGCTTAGTCTTAGAATGTTGTACTGGATTCATGGATATGTTTAATGTTGGTAAATTAACCTAATATTTAGGAAAATCATGCGTACATGCAGATATAGAAAAACACATGATCATATCTTGAACGCAGCGGAAAAATTAGTGGATTTAGGTTTTAAAATTTTTACATGAAAATATTTTCATTACCATATAATACACATGCATCATATATAGAATCATGTACAACATAAATCAAATCTAGATACAAAACCCTAGAGATAAGATTAGGGTTTACCTCTTGTAGCGTGTTTCTCCTTGATCTCCTTCTTAATGGTGATCAGACCTCCAACCCTAGATCTTCTTGTCTATACTCTTGCTCTTAGTTGACGAAGCGAGTGGGTACCAAGTCGAAACCTTCGTTGGAGAACGATCAAGAACGCCTTCTTGATCCTATGGAATACCGGGATGTGAGATGAGACTATGAGATTGTTGAAAACCTTTCTCACTCTCACTTAGCCTAGGTTGGCCGAACTTTCTCTCCCTCTCCCTGTGCCTTATGCGTGTGCCTCTTTAGAAACTTATAACTCATATAATGTTTATATTTTTATCTAGTATTTATATCTAATTATAATCAAATAATTCTAATAATTAAACAAAGATCATATCTAAATTTAATTGTAATAGAAATATAATCATTATTTAATTTCTAGTATTAATTAAAATTATTTGAATTATAAAAGGATATAACTTTTCTAATTAATTAATCATATTAATTAATTGCCTAATTAATCTCATTAATTAGTTGTCTAATTAATCTCATTAATTAGAAAAGTTACTGATCTAATTAGTTTTCTTTAACTATATTCCAATTACTATAATTAGAATAGTTACTAGATAAATAGTTATTACAATTAACTATTGAATATTAATCTAATTAAATTCAAATCTTTTATATTCAAATTAATCTCATTAATTATAAATTTAAAAGAATCTATAGATAGTAATTATTTAAATCTAATCTGATTAGATTTAGTTTCGAATTAAATTCAAAAACTATATCTTAATTTAAATCAAATTTAAATTAAAGATAATTACTAAAATTAAATTATTCAAATTTAAACTATCATGATTTATGGATAATTATCTAATCATATTTAATCACATTAAATATCAAATTAATTTGAATAGTTGTTACTTATTTAAATTCAAAATTTAAATAAAATTGATAGGAAATCTTATCTGATTTCAAAAATTAGTGAATATCCTATTCAAATTTAAATTAACTATTAGATTTATCAAGATAATTATCTAATCATATCTATTCTCATTAAATATCTAATTAATTTGAATAATCATTATCTATTTAAATTCAAAATTCAAATATTAAAGATAATATAGGAAATCTTATCCAATTTCAAAAATTAGTAGAATCCTATTCAAACTCAAATTAACTATTAGATAATATCCTATTTATTTAATTAATTCAAATTTAACATTATCCTAAAGTAAATCAAATTTAAAATAGGATAAAT
>JXTB01000839.1:19239-41949 GCA_002914805.1 Parasponia andersonii | reverse complement strand
GCTAGGACTGACCGATATATTTTTTTTTTTAATTTTGAAAATTTAAAACAACATCAAAAAAAAATTCTAGAAAAAATTTAGATTTTCAAACTCTTTGAAACATGTTCATGAATCTATCAAACATAAAATTCAAGAACACTCAAACCTAGTTTTGCTAGAATTACAATCCACAATTTTTTTCACCATGCAAAAATCAATAGTATATGTAATTAAATATTATTCATCACCATGAATCATTTAACTATCATAAACAAAAATTGCTCAAACTCAATCACATATCCTAGATATTCAATTCTAGATCAATATTATGCTATACATATGAACCTAAGCTCTTGATACCAATTGTTGGTAAATTGACCTAACACTTAGAAAAATCATGAGTGCATACAGATATGGAAAAACACATGATCATATCTTAAATGCAGTGGAAAAATTAGCGGATTTAGGTTTTAAAATTTTAACATGAAAACAGTTTTCATAACCATATAATACACATGCATCATATAAAGGATCATGTACAACATAAGTCAAATCTAGATACAAAACCCTAGAGATGAGATTAGGGTTTACCTCTTGTAGCGTGTTCCTCCTTGATCTCCTTCTTAATAGTGATCAAATCTCCAACCTTAGATCTTCTTGTCTATGCTCTTGCTCTTGGTTGACGAAGCGAGTGGGCACTAAGTCGAAACCTTCGTTGGAGAACGATCAAGAATGCCTTCTTGATCCTATGGAACACCGGGATGTGAGATAAGACTATGAGATTGTTGAAAACCTTTCTCACTCTCACTTAGCCCAGGTTGGCCGAATTTTCTCTCCCTCTCCCTGTGCCTTATGCGTGTGACTCCTTAGAGTTACTATGTAATTTTTCCTCTCATATATCTTATATATATGGGACCAAAAACTGCTAACTCTAGTCCAATTAGGATTAGACTTGTTCTCCAATTTCGACTTTAGGTATAATTTTATAAATATGTCCAACTCATGAAACTTTTTTATAAAAAATACCAACTTTTGTGTAGAATTATTATTTTACACTGTTTCATGAAACTTATTTCACAAATACTACCAACTAATTATTGAGCTTAATTGAGCTAGACAAGAGACCTAATGGATCCAAATAATCTAAGCTCTAATAATATGATAAATACATAATAACTTTTATTATGGTATTTATATAAATATTATTAGTAAAGGGGACACTCCACTAATGGCCCAATATTGCACTCTTAGATTAAATGTCATCCCTTTTATAGAGATTTAATCAACTAACCTTGATTAACCGATCCATCTAGCATATTCTATACCACATATATAATCCCTATACAATGTTGTAGTTGGATAGGTGAAATTACCGTAATACCCCTCCAACACCTATTTACCTTTAAGTTGCTATCTTTCTATTAAGGAATAATGTTGTCGATAATTTTGTTCTCAATGGCCATTTAGACAAAATTATCAACCAATTCACAAAGTGAATACTAAGATCNACCTAAAGTGGCATTAATGTATAGTGTCCTTAACTATTTGGTGTTCCCATCAATTCATAAGCCATAACCTTCAATATGTCAGAGTTCACCTCTAACTTCATAGATGTTAGTCTTTTAACAAATCAAAAGGGTATAACCCATGAAAGCAAGTCCAGTCAAACATTAAGGATTAATATTTATATGCTAAGAGCTAGTTTGTGATAATATAAGAATTGAGTTACGGCACTCCAATTTTTTATATTACCTGGTTCAGTTTAATACATATAACTTGTTTATGTTGTATTAATGTTTCTATCAGAAGTCAGATACTTTAATAATTTGAGACATATCATTCCCGTTGAGATAGACAAACACTACAACCTATAGTAAATAAAGTATTCCATCTTTATTTACAGATTGTAAAGTACTTCATTTAGACTTAGATAAAGAAACAAGTCTCCTCATAATTAACACTTAATCACGTTTGTTTCTTTATACATATATAAAGTCATGGAATCTTTTTCAGATGAATAAACTATTCAACTAAGATAGTTTAATCTAGCAAATATCATAATTTCATATAAGAGATAGTTGTTTATACTCAAAAGGGTAAAATTGAAAATCTGCTTTTTAGGGCAAAATCCCAACATTTAAAGTACTAGTATTATCACAGTAAATAACCAATACATCCAATACTATATTGTAGTCCTTAAGCATCTGTTTCATCCATAGTAATTAAGTGCAACAACTTCCTATAGCTATATACTTGGCCTTTATGCTGGACAAAAAGATTGAGTTTTGCTTTTTACTATGCTATGAAATCAATTTGTTTTCAAGAAAGAAACAACCTCTTGTTGTACTCAGTCTGTTATCAGCGTTACCAGCCTAGTCTACATCACTGTAACCTGCAAGATTAATGTTAGTATCTTTGGAGTACCAAGGACCATAATAGGCAATTCTACTAGCATATTTTACTACTTTTTTACAACAGCAACAAAGAATTCCTTTGGACTAGACTGATATCATACACATACTCCAATACCATAAGCAATACTAGGACTGCTAGCTATAAGATACAACAAGCTACTAATCATGCTTCTATAAAGAGTTGGATCAATATCAACTCTAATTTCATCTTTAGTCAGCTTTATATTAGTACTCATAGGAGTATTCATATGTTTAGTTGACTGCAATCCAAATTTTTTTACTAAGTTTCTAACATATTTACTTTCGAAAATAAAGACCTCATATTTCAGTTGTTTCACCTACAAACTTAGAAAGTAGGTTAATTCACTTACCATACTCATTTCAAAGACTTCTTTCATTTGTTTCACAAACTCTTACATTTTTTCATTAAAAGTAGATCTAGAAATAATATCATTAACATATATCTGAGCAACAAAAATATTAGAATTAATATGTTTAATGGCTAGTGTTTTGTCTATTTCCTTTCTCATTTAGTCTTTTTGCATTAGGAATATTATTAAACATCAATACCAAGCCCTGGGTGCCTGTTTTAACCCATACAATACTTTTTTAAGTTTGAAAACATGATCAGGCTTGTGTGGATCTTCAAAACATTTTGGTTGTTCAACATAGGCCTCCCTGTCTAGAAAACCATTTAAAAATGCACTCTTTACATTCATTTGATATAAAGTAAAACCAATATGATATGCAATAGCAAGAAGTAAATGAACAGATTCAAGTCTTGCTACAGGAGTGAATGTTTGATCAAAGTCTATACCTTCAACTTGTGTGTATCATTGGGCAACCAACCAAGCTTTATTTCTAACAATGTTACCAAACTCATCAAATTTATTTTTTAAGATCCATTTAGTTCCGATAATATTAGAATCATTTGGTCTAGGTACTAAAATCCAAACAACGTTCCTATAAAATTCTTTTAATTCTTCTTGCATGGCTTTAATCCAAAAATTATCCAATAAAGCTTCTCTAACATTCTTTGGCAAGTTTCTCTAACATTCTTTGGCTCAATCAGAGAAATAAAGTAAAGAAATTATAGCAGGTTGAAGTTTCTCTTCTGGTTACTATTCCATCTTCAAGATTACCTATGATTAGGTTATTGAGGTGATTCTTTTCACCATAGATGAAGGTTCTTTCTAAATTGGGTCTAGAATGTTGTTGCAGCTGTATGTTTGTGTTGAGCCGATGTTGTAATATTAGGATCTAAAGTTGTAATGTGATTGTTTTATCCTACACTACCTTCAAATTATGTTGCAAGATTTGTGTCTGCAACAACGTCCTCCATATAAATTTGGGATATTAGGTTAAGAAATACTCATGTACAGATAACACAAAGATTCCACAGATTCATAGAAATAAATAATTTTTACACTACAGGTATAACATTACTTACATCAATTCCGAGCTTTTAAGTTTCTGTTTGTGAAATGCTCGTAGCTCAAGATACAAAAGACATGTGCCTAAAATTTTCCAATATAATAAAATATACAAAAATAGAACTTGGACATAAGATATATATAAAATAAATTAAAAGGACTCTATGTTTGGTGAACCTATTTTTATAATGACTTGGTCCAATCGAAACTAGTTAATCGACTCAAAATTTAAATTAAACATTGAGCTTTACAAAGCAAAACAATCCCAAAGTTTCTTATAAACAATTCGGAGATAACACATAATTTTAAGGGAATATAACAAAAAATAACCAAGCATTATGTCTAGGAAAAAATAAAAAATAAATAAAATAAAATAATTGATAAACATTAATACATGGACCCTATTAATATCTAATAAGATTAGAGTCTAATTAGACTAATTTATAATTGATGAAAACAATCATATATTCATCAAATCTTTATTAAACAAGACTTAAAAGAGAAAGATTTATTAATATTTAATTTCCATGTGTGGCAAAAATTAGTCATAAATACTTCTAATCAAATCACAGTGAAATTAAACAATCATTCAATCAAAAGATAGCTGTAGATTCTATCAAACATGTTAATAATACTAGGTCAAATATTCTAATCGATGTTGCAACATTAACCCAGATTCACTATCAATTCAAAACAGACAGTAATGTTGTAACATCTAAATGACAACATATTTTGCGTCTTTAAAAACTATACATGAGTGCATTCGTCTGGACTACATTCCTTATTAAAGCATTCATCCTATGAAAACTAATACAATTGATTATGTCCGGATCCAATTACAACAAGCTAATTATAAGTTAAAGTAGAAACGCAAATTAAGAAAAAGAAAATATGCACAAAAGATTGAAACATACAAAAAGATCACTCGAAGAACCATCGAAGGATCTAATGTGATTCTCAAGATTCTCACATATATAATAAGCTAATAATAAATATATTCATATTATATAATAGACATATCAAGCAATTAGTATCAATTTTACGGTAAATTGCTCATTCTAATTGTTAAATGCTTTCGATCTATATTATTATGAAAAAATTTATTGAGGTGCTCCTATGCAGTATCCTCAAAAAGAGAGAGAGATCGGTGTGCTAAAAGAATAAAGAATATATTTATGAATACAATACTGTGTGCACATGCAGTAAAATCATATTTGTTGATAACTTGGTCAAATGGTAGATTTTCGGTAAAATACTTTTTTCACGCTTTTCGAAGCCAAATTTACTATGCATTTAACACATCAAATAGCTTTAATTCAATGTCTAGGACTCATTTATAACATTTTATTTTTCAGCCCCAAGTAAGCATGCGGTGGCATTTAGGACATTGTTTTGTGTTTTATTGCACTAAACTAATTTAGATTCAGCTTAATTCCGTAGTGTTATTTTTGTGCATTCTAATAATTAAGTGCTAATACTATGTTTTTATTATTGATTAGAGTCTAATTGAATTTTTTTTATGTTTAATAATTTTTTATGGGGCTAGGTTCCACCAACTTATAATAAAGTAGGTCATATGGGATCATAAGTCAAAGTATGACTCGTTTTCACTTGCTAAGCTAGGATTCACCAATTTTTTCTATACTTGGGTGTATGAGATTGACTAGCAATATGACTAGTATGCTTAAGATATTTTAGAGCTAGACACATGGAAAGTAATGTGCAAAATACCCAAAATACCTCTCAGAATTTAAGTTATACCATTTCTTAGTGATTAAGTATTACTTTTAGACCAAATTTGGTCATTTTCTTCTCCTTTCTCTTCAGCTATGACATGAAACTCCCTAGCTCTTTTATAGATTTCTCTCAACTCTTCTCAACTATTTCTAAGAGTTTCTAACTAGTGGAACTAAAATTAGAGCTCAAGAAAGTAAGATAGGTCCAAACTAATCAAGGTAATTTTACTAGTTCTTCTTCCTAGGTTTTATTTTCTCTCCACTTGATACCACTTAAATAATGGCTCCTTATTGGGCTACTTCTAACACACAACCGCAAGTATATGGGTCGTAACAAATAATATAGAAGTAAGAGAGTATCGATCCCACAAGGAGTACTCAATTTACAATCGCTAAGTACTAACCGAAACTAGTTTCCAACTTATCCAGACGACAATATTTGATGGTTTTGTGTAAGAATCAAAATATACATAATAATGTAAAAGGAAAGAAAGGAAATTGAAAACTAAACAACTAAAATAGTTCTTAGAACAATAGTAGGGAACTTAGGGATACAATCTACCCTCTAATTCCTCCAACTACTAGTTTTCCCTATAAAATAATTATCCATGTAGAATTGACAATCGAGAATTCTAAAGTATTCACAAAATCCTTTCCAAGATATAAGTAAAAATGTCTAAACAAAATAATATATTACTCCTAACATAAATTGATCAGACTCATTAAGTTTCATCATTCTCACACAAGGTTGCTTAAGTTAAATAGGTATATTCCTATCTTATGCAAACTCATCTTACACTAGGCAATCTTATGATATTCTATCTATATCTCAACCTATAATCCCCTTTCCAAATTATATAGATTTTACAACATAACTCTAGTTAATAGCTAAGTAAATATATTTATTAAGCTCAAAATAGAACAATAAACTCACAATGGATATCAAGAACAATAGAGAAAAATAATATAGTTGGATTATATTAGAGGTTCAATTGCCTCCCAAGAAAAGGACTTTAGCTCATGTTCTTACAAAATAAATCAAAATAGATACAACAACAATGATTCATATACATTTGCAGAAAATAAAGGAGATAAAAAACAAGAGGAAGAGATAAGAAAAACTCTTTTCAAGCTTCCCAATCTGATTTCTCCTTGGCTTAAATCCCATTCCTTATTGTTGTTTCTACCATAGAAATGACTCTAGGAACCCTTGGCTACTAGGATTTTCGTCCCCTTTCTTTCCCTTTCAGATGAGTGTAAGAGAGTTTATATAGAAGAAGCAAACCAGCCACGACCTAGAAATTCTGCGATATGTCTGCACTTTGTAGTGTCGCAGCACCAAGAAGGTCAAACAGGCGATGCTATAGCACCAGAATGCGGCGTTGCAATGCCACAATACCTAAAAGGTGGCACCTGTGGCACCGCAGTGCCATATAAGTGATCACCTGGTGCTGAGGCATTGTAAGCGTGGTGCTACGGCACCGTAAGATCAATCTCTTGGTACCACAGCGCCACTTCCTTGTGTCGTGGCTATAGTTCTCTGGAACTTTTAGCATTGCGGCGACATTTTGACGCTACAGCATCCAGGTCTACTGAGTTTCTCTCATTCTGGTACTGCTACATACTACTGAGATATCATTCATTTGTCTTCACTCATAAATGATCGAAATTTACTTGGTTTAGCCTTGGTTTCACTTGAAAAGTTTGTATTTTCCTCTTAATGACCTCTCACTTGAAATGTGCATAAAAAATAATAAAATAAGTAAAAAGAGCTCAAAGATAAGGAATTCTGAAGCTCGAAAGTATAGTAAAGATAAATATAAAATATACTTATAATTCCTCTAGGCCCTCTTGAGTCCTAAAATTAATTTCAAAGCCTTGGGAATCAATTTGGTGGAAGTAGAAGGCAAAAGATTCAGCAAAAACTTAAACTAGTCAAGATGAGACTTATGTAGGATTTTTAATTTGTAATTGGTTTCTCTTGCTACAACTCTTAAACCAAAGCTCTTATAGGATAAATAAAAGTCTTAAGAACTCACTCATATAACTAGAAGTATAGAATTTAACTGAAGAGATAAAATTAGACCTAAAGACCAAAAATTTACTATTTGTGCATTCATGTATTTTCATTGTACTTAGATTATTCCAAATGATCATCTTTGATGTATATATGTGGGAATTGGCTTGTTAATTTTTATTGCAGATCTTAAAAAAAGATTTAAAATATATGAAAATGCCCTAAAAATAAGAGAGGTACTTTCTAAACATTTTTAAACTAAATAGTGCCATTTAAAAGTAAATGGACTAGTTTTTATAAAAGTACTAACATTAATGTTTTAATGATTTTAATCAGTTTTTAATGCTAGTTATTGGCTACTACATACCTCATATCACTTGTATGCTTTCGGTTCATTTTGTGATTAGCTTTTCTGATCTTGTGAAATTTGTGGTTTCAGTCTTGTGGTTGTTTTCTTTAAGCATTTTGCTATGTAGCGATCATCTTAGTAATGAAATTCATATTAGGTCTTCCACACACCTCGCCACAGAGTATACTGACCTTTTTCACTATCTTTTTTGTCAGATACAAATAAGTAAAGATTTATTTTAACTACATCACAAGGATACTAGTAAATACAAGATGTTTTCTTTCATATTTATGTGTATTATAGTAATATGTATTATTCATGTAATTTATGTAAGTTCATGAAAGACATAAGTATGGTACGATCATTTAAGCATGATTTTCAGAGTAGTGAAATTTTCTGTGCATTGGATTTAAAATAGTACCATTCTACTTATTTTACGTGATATATTTTAAATACATTGTTTAGTCAGTATGCATTGGGTAGGTATGATTTATATAGGCATCATTCCCGCATAGGTGGACACGGCTTACCGACTATCGAGATTGAGCATTTTATTGTGAGATTTATTAGGTGCATTACTTAGTCAGTCTACATTGGGTTGACATGGTTTGCATTGACCATGTGCCTCCTTTTTGCATAGGTAGGAATGTTTTCTAAGAAAAGTATATCAAAATGAAAAGTTATAAAAAAAGAGTACCCTATGTATTTGAATAAAGTTTTTGTATGAAACACATTCACGAGCATGTATGATCTTTACTTATTGAGCATTAGCTCATTAAGTTCCTGTGATACAGGCAAAGAGACCTATGATGTATAGAGTTATTGGTTGGCTAGCATGCTTTTTTGTCATCATGATCATACAGATCTAGACGAGCTTGACTTGTGAGAAATGTTTTCTTTATATTTCGATATTTAGATGTGTTGTAAACATTACTACTGATGGTAAGATAAACTGATAAGGATCTTTTGGTTGTAAATTTTTTAAAGACATTTTTCGAAAGAAATGCCACACAACTTCTTTTGTTTTTGAGTTTGAAAAGTTTAAATTGGCCCATTTTTTTGAACAAAACTAAATTTATGGTTTATAAAAGAATAATAATTCATAGTTTGACCTATATAGTCATATACATAAGCTAGGAGGGATTAGAGTTATGATATTAGAGTAGAATTTTAGTCGTTTCTAAAGAGTACCTAGATATATATGATCATGTGATAGAAAGCTTAGTCAACTAGTAAGTCTAGTTATTTCATGTGTACACTTCATTTCTAATATATAATTTTGATTCATATATTATTATTTCCAATTATGTTTGTTTGTATGTAAAGGGCTACAGTATATAAAATCGAACCAAAGGATAAAGGTCAAACTAGCTAATAGAGGGGTGATCAAGAGAATGACAAAAATACTACAATACGTCATTTGAATGAGTTATTAGATAGACAAGCTCAAAATATAGAGAGGCTTATAGCATGAGATCAAATGACAGAGGAACAATTACCAACACAAATTATAGCTAGACAAGAAAAACATAAACCAGCTTCTGAAAGGTTCAGGAAGAATAAACCTCCATCTGTCAAAGGTGAAACAGATCCATTATTAGCTGAGGACAGGATTCGAAGTTTGTAGGGTATCTTTGATTATATAAGAATCCCTATGGAGGAGAAAGAATCTTGTGCTACTTATATGTTCTAAACAGCGAGGCACTGGTGGGATTCCATAAAGTCAATAACTGAAGTTAACAGATTGACTTGGGAGAGATTTAAGGAAATCTTTTACATGAAATACTTTAGTGAAGCTCATCAACTGACAAAGGCAGCTGAGTTTACTAATTTGAAGTAGGGTGGAATATCTATATTGGGATATTTGCCCTAAAAAGTAGATTTTTAATTTTACCCTTTAAGTGTAAACAACTTCCTCTTATATACTCTTATGAATTTTCTAGAGTAAATTATCTCAGCTGAATAGCTTATTTATCTAAAAAAGATTCCATGACTTTATTTGTGTATAAAGAAATAAACATGATTAAGTATTAATTATGGGGAGACATATTTCTTTATCTAAGTCTATATTAATTATTTCACAATCTATAAATAAAGATAGAATATTTTATTTACTAAAGATTATAGTGTTTGTATATCTTAATGAGAATGATATATCTCAAATCATTGAAGTATCTGACTTCTGATAGAAACACTAGTACAACATAAATAAGTTATGTGTATTAAATTAGACAAAGAAATATACAGAATTAGAGTGTCGTAACTCAATTCTTAGTATTATCACAAACAAACTCTTAGCATATAGATCTTAATACTTGATATTCGATTAAACTTGCTTTCATTAGTTGCAGCCTTTTTATTTGTTAAAAGACTAGTATCTGAGAAATTAGAGGCAAACTCTGACATAATGGAGGTTATGGCTTATCAATTGATAAGAATAACAAATAGTTAAGGACACTATACATTAATGTCACTTTAAGGTCTTTCATGATTCATGGAATAATTAAATCTAAGATCTTAGTATTCACTATGTGAATTGGTTGATAATTTTATCTAAATAGCCATTGAGAATAAAATTATCGACAATATTATTCCTTGATAGAAAGATGGTAACTCAAAGGTAAATATGTGTTAAAGGAGTATTACGGTAATTTCACCTATCTAGCTATGGTATTGTATAGAGAATCTAATTGTGGTATAGAATATGCTAGATAGATAAATTAATCAAGGCTAGTTGATTAAATCTCTTTAAAAAGCATGACATTTAATCTAAAGGTGCATTATTAGGCCTACAGTGGAGTATTCCCTTTACTAATAGTATTTATATAAATACTATAATAAGAGTTATTACGTATTTATCACACTATTAGAGCTTGGATTATTTAGATTCATTAGGTCCCTTGTCTAGCTCAACAAAACTCATTAATTGGTTGGTGGCATTCGTGAAATTAGTTTCATGAAAATCTTTAAAATAAGGATTCTACATAGAAGTTGATACTTTTATAAATAAGTTATATGAGTTTGAAATATTTATAAAAATATACCCAATGCCCAAATTAGAGAATACGCCCAATCATAGTTAGAACAGGATTAGCAGTTTTGGTCACCATATATAGAAGACATATGAGAGAAACTACATAGTAACAAACTAGTGCTACACGTGAAACACTGAGAAAAAAAGGAGAGAAAAAGTTTCCTACAATCTCACAGTCTCATCTTACATCTCAGTGTTTCAATGGATCAAGAAGGTGTTCTTGATCATTCTCCAACGAAGGATTCAATTTCATGCTTACTCGCCTTATCAACCTAGAGCCAGAACATAAACATGAAGATCTAGGGTTAGAGATCTTATCACCATTAACAAAGAGATCAAGGAGGAGCATACTACGAGAGGTAAACTCTAACCTTATCTCTAGGATTTATAAGCATCTAGATTTGACTTACGTTATATATGATCCTGTATATGATATATACATGTTCTATAGTTATGAAAAACTGTTTTCATATAAAAAATTTAAAACCTAAATCCGCTAATTTCTCCGCTGCGTTCATGATGTGATCATACATTTTATCATAGTTTGCATACATGTATGATTTTTCCTAAGTGTTATATCAAATTACCAGCAATTAGTATCGAGAGCATAAGTTCGTGTGTATAGCATAATACTGATCTAGATTATATGATCAAGGTTATGTGATTGAGTTTGAGCAATTCATTTTTATGATAGTTAAATGATTCATGGTGATGAATAATATTTAATTACATATACTATTGATTTTTGCATGGTGAGAAAACATGTAGATTATGATTCTAGCAAAATTAGATTTGCATGTTCTTGAATTTTATGATTGATAGATTCATGAACATGTTTTCAATGAGTTTGAAAATCTGAATTTTTTCAGTATAAAAAAAAAAATTTAAGCCTGTGGGTGGCCTGTGCATGACACTTGCTACCGTGCGCATGGCTCGCCTGGTAGCTAGGCAGGCCCACCCCTTTACCACCCGTTGCCTTGCCTCTCGTCACCTTCCTTGGGCAGTGACGGTCTGTAGGCCAACGGTGGTGATGTTTCTGCCACCACGAGCAATTTCTAAATTAATTATTTTTAATTAATTAGATAATTGGTTAATTTGAATTCAAATTTTTGAAATAAGAAAATATTCAAATGAGATTAGGATAGTTATCTATTTTTTAGTTATCCTATTTTAAATTTGAATTAAATAAATAGGATATTATCTAATAGTTAATTTAAATTTGAATAGGATTTCTACTATTTTTAAAATAGATTAGATTTCCTATATTATCTTTAAATTTTGAATTTAAATCGATAATGCAAATCAAAATTTATTAGATAATTAGGATATTATCTAGTAATTAATTTGAATTATGAATTGGATATCTACTAATTTTTGAATTTAGATAAGATTTCCTATATTATCTCTAGTATTTAAATTTTTAATTTAAATATATAATGATAATTCAAATTAATTTTGATATTTAATGAGATTAGATATGATTAGATATTATCCTGATAAATCTAGTAGTTAATTTAAATTTTAAATAGGATATGTACTAATTTTTGAAATTAGATAAGATTTTCTATCTATTTCTATTTAAATTTTGAATTTAAATAGATAATAATTTTTCAAATTAAATTGATATTTTATGTGATTAAATATGATTAGATAATTATCTATTAATCATAATAGTTTAAATTTGAATAATTTAAATTTGATTTAAATTATGATTTAGTTTAGATTTAAGTAATTACTATTCATAGATTATTTAAATTCGTAATTAATGAGATTTATTAGGATATAAAAGATTTGAGTTTAATTAAATTAATATTCAATAGTTAATTGTAATAACTATTTATCTAATAACTATTCTAATCAGAGTAATTAGAATATAGTTAAAGATAACTAATTTGATTAGTGACTCTACTAATTAATGAGATTAATTAGTTAATTAATTAATATGATTACTTAATTAGAAAGTTATATCCTTTATAATTAAATAATTTTAATTAATTATAGAAATTTAATAATGATTAGATTTCTATTACAATTAAATTTGGATATGATTTTAATTTAATTATTATAATTATTTGATTATAATTAGATATACAAACTAGATAAATTAGAAACATTATATGAGTTATAAATTTCTAATTAATTAGGCTTTATTTTAATTATTTCCTAATTTAGAATATTATAATTAATCTTTTCTAAATACAGTTATAAAAATAGGATTCCTATAATTAAAAATAATTATCTTTTATTATTCTTTAGATCTTAATACGTTTAAGATAGTATCTTAATGAGATTAAGACAAAATTACATAAATTAATTAATAATTAGATAATAAATGTGATTTATTATCTAATTATTGAAATTATCCTAATAAGTCAATAATTTAAAAACATTTGATATTTTTAATTTAGACAAGAATTAGTTATGAACTTAATTATTCCACATAGGATAATATGTTTTACTAGAAAACAATAATTATTGAATTTAATTAATTTTGAATTATTATTTAATAATTATTAATATGCTTAATAATTAATATTAATTAATTAGATTAATTATATTAATTAAAAGGATAATAATACTATAAGGATAATTATTTATTTTCATGATTTGTAAGGAAATCGGAGCTTGATTTTAATGGGATAATATTTTAATTTTAATTAACAAAATATTTAATTATACGATATTATGGTAATACTTTTTGCGGTGGTATTTGACGTAAAATATTAATAATTATAAGATAATTATGGTAATATTTTATGTGACAAAAGCATATTTTGATAATTATTAGATAATTACGTTTTTTCAAAATACATTCGATATAACTATCATATTGAATGAGAGGATTTTAAATTTTTGATTAAATTTTCATCTAGAATTATTTAAACTTTTCTTTAGTTTTAAAATGATTAATTTTGAGAAAATTAATGAATGTATATAAAGTTGTTTATATTCATTACTTGCATTTATAATTATTTATAAAACTTCTATATAAAATATTTTTATAACTGTTTACTTATTTTTATAAATGTACTTGGAATTTAATTTGATTAAATTCTACTACTAAGAATCTTTAAAATTATTAGTTGAATAATTTAGCGGTTAAATAATTTAGATTTTGTCAAAACTAATGTTTTACACAAGACTTGGTTTATATACTGTTTTTAATTATTTATCTTTGTTTGAAAAATTGTTGACTAAATAATTGAATTTTCTTCTAGAAAAGTTTTGCTTGAATGATTTATAATCCAGAGACTTTCTTATTTGATCGTTATGTCCTATATACTTTTATTATTTACTTTTATATATATGAGATGTATAATATAGTATTGGCTTTAAACAATAATTATTTGATTATAGCACCATGTCTAGAATAGTATGTCATAACGTCTTAAATTAGCTCATTCTTTCTAAGTTACATAATTGATTTTGTAGATACTAAATAAATTAGATAACTGGGTAAAATCAGGAATCCCTAAAAATTTTAAAAGATTGAGTGGGAGTGGGTATTAGATATCCATGGTCTCCATCATTGGTTCAATAGTTCTAAAGATATGCCTCGACTTAGAATCTTTCCAAGCTCTCGTAGGAAGGTTTTCATCTAAGTATTACTAGTATTGAATCGCTTAGGATAAATTTTTGAGTGGACTTTACGTACTGATCTCCTATAGGAGATTGCATTGTATAAGAAAGCTTGTAAATTGAAATGATGGTTACACACTCAACAAAGGATACTATTAGCTATCTGTAAGAGCTATGTTAGTAATTCTATGGACTGATAAGCAAGGTAATTAGCAAACTATAATATGAGATATTTGTGTTTTTGTCCAAAGTGAATTGTTCATATTTGACTTGTAAATTCACATGATTACCCGTAAGTAACTTATAATCTATGATAGGTCAAAATACCTTAAATATTTGTGACAGTCTTAAGGATTCTTCACAAGTATTTTATCTTAATAGATTTAATGTTAAGTATTCTAAATTCTTTTATATTCAGATAAACTAGCAAACTTAGTTAATTACTAGGAGGATCATAATTTGCATACTTGTCCATAGTTTATCTTTAGTTTCCAAATGACTAATAAGAGCATAACACGTAATCTTCTTGTTTGATTATATATCGTTACATTTATGTTTCTTAATTTACTTTATGTGTACTATAATATCTTGCACGAATTGTCTGCTAATTTTAATTAATTACATTGATTGGTTAATTACAAGAGATAGTGATTATGTCAAAGTTTAATTCTGATGATTAATACCTTTATTGAGGTATTTATTATCTAACTCAAGATAATAAACACCACCCTTATTGAGGCGTTTATTATCTTATTGCAAAATTTAATCAAAATAAAGATGTTTGTATTCGATTATTTTTTCCTTTATGTTTAACTGAGAATTAAACTTAGAGAATTTAATTGTGAGTTGAATTCGTTAAATTCGATTATGAATTAGATTTATTTTATGACTTCTATCTAATTGAGAATTTTATTATTTTGCAATTTCTATGAGAAATACTATTTCATAAGATAAGTAAGATTTCCAGAAAGAGAAAAGAGACAAAGGAATATTGTACACAGAGTAGAATGAGGACATCTATAGAGACATCACAACATTCAATGAGATTGAATGATAATCAACCTGAGGATACCTCTACTAAAAGGAAGTTAGGATCTACTCCAGTAGTTGGATCATCTGGAAGGCCAAGAAAATCTCTCTCCGCTGAGGATATGCGAGATCTATGGCTAGTGAACTCAGAAACTAGTGTCAATGTTTGCAGTGACAAAAAAATGGTTCGTTGAACCAAATCAATTAACTGATGCTGGTCGTTATCTAGGAGTTAGAGACAATCGAAGAGTTCGAATTAAAGGCACAGGCGATGCTTACCTGAAAATCAATGATAGCTTTATGATCATGAAAGAGTGCTACTACACACTGGAGTTTAGTATGAATACTCTCTCGATATCGAAGATGTATAAAAAAAGCTACCGCTTTGTGATTGACAAGAAGGTATATGTCTTCTATAATAATCTATTGTATTATGTGGGAGAAATACATAATAGACTTTAAGTTCTAACCCTAAAGCCACAAAGTACATCATCTTCAAAGATGAGTATTAGTAAACTCTAAGAGACAATGAAAGATATTAGGAAAGAGCGCAACACCATCGATTGGCATAATCGACTCAGACATATGTCATGTTCAGAAATTCATAGACTTATGAAACTGAATCACATACATGAAGTAGATATCAGTAATGACATAGACTACGAAGATTGCAAGAAGCCTGTAAAGTACAAGCGTCATCTTGCCACTCGTTATAAGAAAGTTGAAGTATGATTAGAGTGCATATCTGTGAACCAATGGAAGTAGTTTCCTACAACAAGCATACATTGTTTGTCACTTTTATTGATGAATATTCAGACTTCGGTCAAGTAAATCTTCTGAAGAAATACGATAAGGTCCTAGATATTTTCCATGAGTTTGACAGAAAGATGTGGATGCAACATGACACTAAGGTCAAGAAGTTCAAGATTGAAGCTGGACACAAACATATTCTCTCAATGTTACCTGCTAATACCAACACTAGCTAATCTTACTATTCCCTATGAATATGCGACTATCTATGAGTATAGTCATATAGCAGCTGCTGAGAGGTACAACATCAGACTCAAGCATACTATAGAACTGATGTACGAGGAGTGATGTTGTCGAAAAGGTATTGGGATTATACTTTAAAGATAGCTTCATATATCCTCAACTTCACTCCATTAGATAAAGTTACTTCGACATCTTTTCAGATGTGGATAGGCTATGTAGAAAGCTTAGACCATCTAAAGGTATATGGTTATGAAGTATACCCGTGCAAGAAAGGAATTCATAAAAATGTTTTATGCCTGGCTACCTAAAGGAAGAGAAGGACCACCTTCTTTATAAATAATCTACCAATACTATCTTCATCAGCAAAAGCAGAGACTTATAGAGGATGAGAGAGAAGTCTATCAAGAAAATGAAGAAGAGAAAGCTTATGATCTTCATTTCTTTTCTTAGTTTTTAAAATTGTTAGTTGAACACTTAATTTTTGGCAATAATTAATTGCAGTCATTTTGAACATTTTGGGCCTTTTAGTATGTTTAGTTTTGAGTAACTTCTTTTTGGACAAGTGAGAGATTATTAGGATATTTGCCCTAAGTAGCACATTTCAAATTTTACTCTTTTAGCATAAACAATTTTCTCTTATATGCAATTATGATATTTGCTAGATTAAACTATCTCAGTTAAATATTTATTTATCTAAAAAAAATTCCATGACTTTATTTGTATACAAAGAAACATACATAATTATCTTAAAGATAAATATATGTTGGATGGAAACTTAAAGGTAAATATGTATTGGATGGGGATTATGGTAATACCTATCCAACTATGGTATTGTATAGGGATTCTATATATGGTATAGAATATGCTAGATGGATCATATAATCAGGGCTAGTTGATTAAATCTATATAAAAGGTATAATATTTAATCTAAGAATGCAGTATTGGGTCTTTAGTGGAGTGTCTCATTTACTAATAGTATTTATATAAATACCATCATAAAAGTTATTATGTATTTGTCGTACTCTTGGAGCTTAGATTATTTAGATCCATTAGGTCCTTTGTCTAGCTCAACAAAACTCATTAATTAGTTGGTGGTATTCGTAAAATTAGTTTCATGAAACTATATAAAATAATGATTCTACATAGAAGTTGGTATTTTTATAAATAATTTATATAAGTTGGACACATTTATAAAAATACACCCAAAGCACAAATTGTAGAACAAGTCCAATCATAGTTGGAGTGGGATTAGCAGTTTTAGGTACCATATATATAAGATATATGATAGAAAAAACTCCATAGTAACACTAATGCTACATGTGAAACACTGAGAAAGAGAGGAGAGAAAAAGTTTCATACAATCTCACAGTCTCATCTCATCTCCTGATGTTTCAAAGGATCAAGAATGTGTTCTTGATCGTTCTCCAACTAAATATTCAACTTGGTACTCACTCATCTTATCAACCTAGAGTCAAAGCATAGACAAGAAAAACTAGGGTTGGAGATCTGATCACTATCAACAAGGAGATCAAAGAGGAGTACTCTACAAGAAATAAACCCTAATCTTACCTCTAGGGTTTATACACATCTAGTTTTTATTTATGTTATACATGATTTTATATATGATATATGCTTGCTCTATGGTTATAAAAAACTGCTTTCATGTAAAAATTTGAAAACCTAAATCCGCTAATTTTTTCATTGCAATTATGACGTGATCATGTGTTTTTCCATAGTTTACATGCATGTATGATTTTTCCTAAGTGTTAGGTCAAATTTCCAGTAATCTGTGTGTGACTCCATAAAGAAATTTAATGAGATATCATGTTTTGCTCCTTATACAGTGGGCACCAATGAGATAAAAGTAAATCAGTTTTTACAAGGGCTCAAAGTAAAAATATATACAGATATTAAGATGTCTACAAGGAAATGTGTGCCTTACACAGAAGTTGTAGAGAAAACCCTTGAAGCTGAAGATGAACTGAAGGTGGTAAAAGTACTAGAAATTAGAAAAAATATAAACATGGTAAGGAGAAATGAAAATTTTGGAAAAGGTGCTCAACCAAAATTTAATGGAGGCAAAAGAAAATACCCACAGAGTCAAGGACAAAGACAAGATCCTTCAAAGTACCGAACAATAGGTTAGCAGATGCAATCCACTTCAAATCAGAAAGTTATGTGCTCCAAATGTTGAAAGCCTCATAAAGGTGAATATCCTTTGGGTAGTGGAGTGTGTTATACATATGGCAAGACAAAATATTTTTCCATAGATTGTCCTTCAACCTCTATTGAACAAAAGAAAGTTCTAACTCCTATGTTTATCATGACTACGACAAATGTTGAGGCTGATCCATCAATTACAACAAGTGATATCTCTATCTTTGATAGCCTTACAAATACATTAATTGATTCAGGAGCTACACATTCATTTACATCACTAGTATATTTGATAAAATTGGACAGATCACCTAAAACTAGGACTTAAAAATACTGTGTAACTATTCCATCTAGGAAAGTGCTGTATTTTGGTCAAGTTTTAAGAGCGTGTCCAATACAAATAAAAGGTAGAGAGTTGTGAGTAGACTTAATAGCATTAGATATGTAAGATTTTGAGGTGATTTTAGATATGGATTGGCTATTTAAGCACCTGTTACGATATTAACCCTAAAAGAGTAGATTTTTAATTTTACCCTTTTAGTATAAATAACTTTCTCTTATATGTAATTATGATACTTATTAGATTAAACTCTCTTAGTTGAATAGTTTATTTTTCTGAAAAAGATTCTATAAATTTATTTGTGTATAAAGAAAAAAATATGATTAAGTGTTAATTATGGGAAGATTTGTTTATTTATTAAAGTCTAAATTAATTAGTTTACAATCTGTAAATAAATATGGAATACTTTATTTACTAAAGATTGTAGTATTTGTCTATCTCAACGGGAATAATGTGCCTCAAATCATAGAAGTATTTGACTTCTGATAGAAATACTACTACAACATAAATATGTTATGTGCATGTATTGAAGTAGACCAAGTAATATAAAGAATTGGAGTGTCGTAACTCAATTCTTATATTACCACAAACTAGCTGTTAGCATTTAGATCTTAATTCTTGATGTTTGACTTGACTTGCCTTCATAGGTTATAGCCTTTTGATTCATTAAAAGGCTAGCCTCAGTAAACTTAGAGGTGAACTCTGGCATATTTGAGGTTATAGTTTATGAATTGACGAGAATATCAAATAGTTAAGAACACTATATATTAATATCACTTAAAGCTCTTTCAAGATTCATGAAATAATTAAATCTAAGATCTTATTATTCACTTTGTAAATTGGTTGATAATTTTATCTAAATAGCCATTGAGAATAAAATTATCCACAATATTATTCTTTAATAGAAAGATGGTAACTTAAAGGTAAATATGTGTTGGAGAAATATTGCGTTAATTTCACCTGTCCAACTATAGCATTGTATAGAGATTCTATATGTGGTATAGAATATACTAGATAGATCGGTTAATCAAGGCTAGTTGATTAAATCTCTATAAAAGGCATGACATTTAATCTAAGAGTGCAGTATTAGGCTTTTAGTATAGTGTCCCCTTTAAAAATTGTATTTATATAAATACCATAATTAGAGTTATTATGTATTTATTATGCTACAGGAGCTTAGATTATTTGGATCTGTTAGGTCCTTTATCTAACTCAAAAAAGCTCATTAATTGGTTGGTGATATTTGTGAAATTAGTTTCATAAAACTGTATAAAAATAATGATTCTACACAAAAGTTAGTAGTTTTATAAATAAGTTACATGAGTTGGACATATTTATAGAAATATACATAAAGCCCAAATTAGAGAATAAATTCAATCCTAATTAGAGTGGGATTAGCAGTTTTAGGCCTCGTATATAAAAGATATATGAGAGGAAAAATGGCACAGCCCTAACACTAGTGCCACACGCATAGGTAAAGAGAGAGAAAGAGAGAGAGTTACACATATAGCTCAGTAAAAGTGATATGGAAAAAATTTCCTGCAATCTCACCGTCTCATCTCAAGTCCCTGTGTTCCAAAGGATCAAGAAGGTATTCCTGATCTGTCACATCCCCTAATTGAAATATGTACCTAAGCTAGAAAATGTTTAATTTTTTTTGTATTCATCTTCTAAAATAAAATGGAAAAAAGATCTGGTAAAAATTTTTTTTTAAATAAAAAGAAATATTTAAACAAAAAGAAAGCCTCTTATTAAAAATATCGGAAACAAAAACTTAATACTCAAAATAACCTATGAAATAAAAACACTTAATTTTTAATCCAAAAGTTAAATACAAGAAAATAAAACTTAAAGTTGATTAAAAAAGTCCTAACGCCATTTAGGGATTCCACCGCTGCCTTCAGCCAACCTCCAAAGAACTATTGCTTATCTGAAAATTTTAAAAGAATGGGATGAGCTTGCGCCCAGTAAGTGAATCTCATGCATGCAATGAATGTCGTATTTTATGAATAATGTATTTTAAGAATCATAACTATGAAACCCCTTCTTTGAAAAACATCTTAATCATAAACGTTACTATCATAAAACTTTCGTATTTGAGCTCAACATAGTGTAATGCCAAGTCTATCAGAAATGATGAGTCATAAACATAGTGTCATGACAAGCATATGACCTTGTAGCTATTCGAATCCCATATAACTATTATACTACAATGGCTAGCATTACAGTTTAAACATTTGTTCTTAACATGGTGACTGTAGGTCTTTCAGTCAGGTGCACATACTCCTTTCAAGAACTTGACCCACACTTAAATAAAAACATTCTTCTTTAAACAAAATCTGATTGCATAGTGCTTTAGAAAAATCGTTCTTTAAAAATCATAATCTCTTGTGCAATTTATGCAATACTTGTGCATACTTATATCATAATTAATATGCAAACTAATATAGTATAGCATATAACAACATATCATAATGATCATAATAACATCACATAATAGCATGTAAATTTATATATAAACACATAGGATGAGATTTACTTACATCAAGTCCTTAGAAAAACTTTGTAGTGAAATATCACATAACCAACCTTGTTGAAACCATGTACCTCTTCTTTATCCTTTATTTTTTATTATTTATGCCAAAATAAAACATTCATTATAAAAAATATTAACACATGCTATAATTGCTCTTAAGAAATATATTTTATATTTTTGAAAAATATCCATAACATAAATTAACATAATAATTTTTTTAATAAAACCAAATCTGTAAACATTCAGCAACCTTAGCATGCTTAAATAATTTTAGATTCAACAATATAATTCTTTTTATCCTAAAAATTTGTATAACTCATTACGACATATAAACAAAGATCCAAAAAAATTATCAGAATTTATAAAAAAGATTTAGTACATTTTTCATAATTTTGAATCCAAATATTGTAACCCAGTAAAACTGTTAAACTGAAAACCAGTGTACAATGATAGAATTTCATAGATTTTTTTCTTAAATCAAAATAATCTGAAACTTTATGGAAGTATTTTTAACACAATATAAAATATGTATATAAATTATAGACTCCAAAATAGACAATTAGATAGCACTTTAAATTCATGAAATTCTATATCAGAATTTATATCAGCACCAAAATCAGCAAAATAATAAAGATTTCGAAAATCATATTTAATTGTAAAAATTTTCAAAAATTGTGAAAATGTTTAGAGAACTAATCACACATTGATAAATGTCCAGAAAAACATTTCAAGTCGAAAAGATATCAACAGCATGGGTTTTGGACGTTAATAAATGGGAATATTAAGTCTGTCAGATTCATTGATGTTAAGGACAATACAAATAAAAAATAATAATAATGAATACAAATAAACCCATATGATCATAAAAATTTCCAAAATATAATATAACATATATATAAACAAGTAGTTAAAATTTCAGGTTATAAAAAAAAATTCTAACCCTAGATATCATAGGTTGAATTTTGATCTAACAGCAGCAAAAAAAATAATAAACTCAAAGAAAAGAGTGTTGTTAAATATTTACCTTCTTCTTGAAAATTAAAGAAAACAAAGCAAAAACTCTTGAAAATCACAAATACTCTTAGCAACTATGAGAGAAAGATAGGTAGAAAAA
>JXTB01000839.1:2683-19130 GCA_002914805.1 Parasponia andersonii | reverse complement strand
ATTCACTTAACTCAATAATAGATACAAATTAATCACATTATTATAACAATCACATATAAATGCAAAATGCATGAGAATTTATTTCTCATTAGGCACGTAGTCCAACTTGGCTTTCATGTGCGTATTCCACTGCAACTGTATTTACAAAAATTTTGTTAGTGCATAACCGTTTCACTTATCATAACCATAGATTTAAAACACATGAAAAACAAAAATCATATTATAGGATAGACTTGATATTACATGATCATTATCCAACAAATGATTCAACTTGGTACCCACTCACCTCATCAACTAAGAGAAAGAGCATAGACAAAAAAATCTAGAGTTGGAGATTTGATCACTATCAACAATGAAATCAAGAAGGAGAACATTACAAGAGGTAAACCTTAATCTCATCTCTAGAGTTTATGTATCTAGATTTGATTTATGTTGTACATAATCCTGTCATTGTTATATGTATGTTCTATGGTTATGAAAATTATTTTCATGAAAATTTTTAAAACTAAATCCGCTAATTTTTCTATTGCGTTCATGATGTGATCATGTGTTTTTTTTTCTGTAATTTGCATGGATGTATGTTTTTTCCTAAGTGTTAGATCAATTTAGCAACAATACCATGCTAGCATTGATTGTAATGATACGAGGGTATTATTTCAACCACACGGTGAAGAGAAGTTTACTTTCCTTAGGTCTTTTAATAAGAAAGTGGTACCAATTATTTCAATAAACTTTCCTTAAGTCTAGAAAGTGGTACCAATTATTTCAATGATAAAAATAAGGAAGTTACTTGAGAAAGGATGTACTAGTTATTTGGCAAATGTAATGGATACTAGAGAAGAACTAAAGGTGAAGCAAGAGGAAGTATCAGTGATTAATGAATTTCTAGAGGTATTCCCAAAAGATCTACTAAGATTACCACCTGATAGAGAGATAGAGTTTGTTATTGACTTGCTATCTAGTACAAATCTTATTTCTAAAGCATCATCTAGAATGGCTCCAACAGAGCTGAAGAAATTAAAGATACAATTACAGGAGCTTTTGGACAAAGGTTTCATACACCTAAGCTTTTCACCGTGGAGTGCTCTAGTTTTATTTCTAAAGAAGAAAGATGGAACTATGAGGCTTTGTATTGATTATAGAAAGCTAAATAAGGTCACAATCAAGAATAAGTATCCTCTCCCTAGAATTGATGATTTGTTTGATCAGTGACAAGGACTTTAGTGTTTTCCAAGTTGATTTAAGATTAGGATGCCATCAACTGAAGATCAAGGAAGAAGATATTCTTAAGACAGTTTTTAGAATGAGATATAGGCACTATGAGTTTCTAGTGATGCTCTTTAGTTGAACTAATGCCCTAGATGCTTTCATGGACATGATAAATATAGTATTCAAGGATTTCTTGGATAGTTTTGTTATACTATTCATTGCTAATATTTTGATATGCTCGCACTCAAGGAAAGAGCACATGGAACATTTGAGAACAGTTTTAAGAATCCTAAAAGAAAAGCAATTGCATGCAAAGTTTAAGAAGTATAAGTTTTGATTGGAGAAATTTATCTTCCTTGGTTATGTAGTGTTTAGAAATGGTATTACTATGGACTCGATAAAGGTTGAAGTTGTAAGTAGTTGATCAACGCCTACTAACATTTCAGAGATTTGTAGTTTCTTGGGTTTGGTTGGTTACCATAGAAGGTTTGTAGATTTTCTATGTTGGCTTCTTCATTGACTCAATTGACTAGAAAGAACGTGAAATATCATTGGAATGATGATTGTGAAAAGAGTTTTCAAGAGTTAAAGTACCGTTTGATCATAGCTCGTGCACTTTCTACACCCACTAGATCAGGAGAATATGTTATTAACAGTGATACTTCAAAGAATGGTCTAGGCTGTGTTTTGATGCAAAATGATAAGATGATCGCCTATGCTTCTAGGCAACTAAAAGAATATAAAAAGAAATATCATACTCATGATTCAGAGCTAGTAGAAGTAATTTTTACACTGAAGATTTGGAGACATTATCCTTATGAAGAAAGATATCAAATCTATATAGACCAAGTCTCAAGTATTTCTTGACCCAAAAGGAACTAGATATGAGATAGAAAAGATGGCTTGAACTGGTGAAAGACTATGACTATATGTAACGACCCGACTTTTCGGACCGTTAACTACTTATATTCTTAGCTTACTTATAAAAAAAATTAGACGCTGCAAATTCATGAAATTTTTTTTATATACTTTTATTTCTTGTTAAGAGATTTACATTCATAACTAACCATTTATTTAATTTGATAAGTTTGAAAACAAGTAAAATGCTTCTCGATTGTTAAGTAACCTTTATTTAAATTTGTTTATAAATTTTTTCTTAGGGTGATTTAAATAATGTGCAACCATAAAAGGCTTCCAGGTAAGGAGGAGGGTCAAATACTGACCACTTAAGTCCTAAGTTCTCCTTAGATAGTTTAGGTCTTTTTAACAGAACCCCTTGTGTTTTGTATTTATTTAAATCAAAACATTTTCTCTTTTAGATCTTTTGAAAAAAAAAAAATTTAAATTCTATTCAATTAAAATACATTCTCAAGTTCAATTTAATAAAACCATGCAATGTGAAACAAAAAACCAAGTTAAAATTAGGTTTTCAAATAACATCAAGCTTATATAATTGAAATTATTTGTCTCGTAATAAGAACATATGCGGAAGTAATTTTAATGGCGGTATTCCATTGCCCGTGCCTCGCATTCATCCCCACCTCGATTCCAGCTAACCCATCAATCAAATTAGAGATTTCTTTCCTTTAGCACCTATAGCATAGATACTCATAAAACATGAGCTTTCACTCAGTAAGTACAATGTTATTTTCATAAAACATCTTATTTATAAACAAACAGTCTTTTATGAAAGTCTGATTATGTTGTTTTACGAAATTATTACTTTATACTTTGTTATAAGATATTGTATCATGATTTTATCTCATTCTTTATCACAAAGTCTTTTATCTTTCTTATAGGCTTTAGTGTACATACTGAGTGTGTGCTACCGAATGGGGAACCAGGGGAGCGACCCAACTGAAAATACCCACGGTCATTATCTTAATATACTTTTTCTCAGAAATCCTCGCTTATGGGAGGCCGGTCTTATTTATTCTCGAATATCCTTACCTAGTGGAGGTTGGTACGACACCTTTAAAGTCTTTACTTTATTTAGTATTTTTTTAACATGGGTAGGTATGCTTCAATAATAAATCCAGACTTATATTCCACTATCATAGCATTTCCTTTGTTAAAGTATGCTGAAGTATTTTTACATAATAAAATTGTAAAGTAAGCATACATCATTTTTATAGCATAAGAAATGTATCTTTATAAACATACATTATATATAGGTCATACAATAATAAAATAAGGGCAAGTTAACACATAAAATGATTTCAAACATATCATACTACAAACATGAAACATTTTCAAACCATTTATGCTATAGCCGAAATTGTACTTACCTCGTAAAATGATTGTCCTAGTTCCACTCATTAATTAAGTACGTCTAGGTCGATATTTTGCCGTGATGTATGCATACTCTATTTGTTAGAGTAATTTAAAGTGGACTTATACTTTTGTGAAAATTACACATTTTACCCAAATACTCAAAGTTTTGGTTTTTTGTCCTTTCAACTTTTGAGCAAACATCTTTAATTTTTGGATAGCATTTTTAATGAGTAAAAATATGTTCTTAAGGATCTAAGTCTAAATCATTAAGTTTTGTTCATTTCCATGCATATTTTATTTTAGGGTCTTACACTTAAAAAACTTCCATATTTGTGTTTAGTCATTTTGATTTTACTATTATTATTATTATTATTATTTAGCCTTTACTATTACGAAATATTCATATTTAAAGGCTTAAGAATTCAAAAAAATAAATTTAAATGTAATAGAAATTATATAACATCTAAAGTAAATCAAATATCTTATTACTCATTTATTCTTTTGTAAAATCTATTTAAATACATAACAAGCAAAGTGAGGGAATATTTACCTTTCAAGCTTTAATTTTCTTTCTTACGTCTCTACCATAATACTAGATGCTTTCTTTAGAAAGGATAATTAGAAAAACGAAGATAGTTTTGGCTAAGTAATTGGAAGGTTAAGTACGGATTTGCAATTGCCAAATGAATGATCTATTTACAGGCCATCCATAGGAGGTATCCAATGATACACACTTCCGCATTCCATCTAACAATTCAAGTACTATTATTACTAATTTTATCAATATATTATCTTCTACTACTCTATTACCTTATCTTTTACTTTATTTTTCACTCATCCACTACTTTTGTCTCTAATCTTTCTTCTCTTTTAATTATTTGGAATCCAATACCACTAGCTCTCAAAGAAAGTCTCCACTATATTAATCCTTTTCTAACCTTTAGAATTATTTTGGAGACAAAAGCTACTAATTAGTTTTATCAATGTCTTCTACTTTGAATTATGGCCACTAATTTCCAAAGAATATTTCCATTATCATTTTTCTTTTTCTATCTTTTGAATTATTTTAGAGACAAAAGTTATCAATTAGTTTTGTCTATATTTTCGTTTTTAAGAATTACCAACTAACTTTATTCCTTTTTTTTTCTATTCTAATAATTTAAAGTTATTACCTCCCTAAGATAAAATTTCACTACTCTTCATCTTTTTCTATAACTTATTTTCTACTCTTAGATTGATTTATCTACTTAATTCTTTGTATACTTAAATCCTAGCCATTCAAATTATGGTATAGTACTATTTTTGTGCAATCATTAACTTTAGGTTATAAAATGTAATAATTTTTAATGTTACATAAACATGTCACATTCTTAACTAGGTTATATTGATGTACATAATGTAATCTTTGTAGAATTAATTTATTATTAAGGAAAAACGTATTTTGTTGAGAAGTTTGTCTAAGTTAGGATTCACCAAATTTGTCTATACTTTGGTGTATGGGATTGACCAGTAATGTGGTGAGTATGCTAAGAGTCCTAAAATATATTTCAAAGCCTTAGGAATCAATTTGGTGGAGATGGAAGGCAAGAGATTCAGCAAAAACTCAAACTAATCAAGGTGATGTTTATATAGGACATTTAATTTGTAATTGGCTTCTCTTGTTGCAGCTCTTAAACCAAAGCTCTTATAGGATAAATAAAAGTCTTAAGAACCCATTCATATAGCTGGAAGTATAGAATTTAAGTAGAGAAATAAAATTAGACCTAAAGCCCCAAAATTTACTATTTATGGATTCAAGTGTTTTCATTGTTGGAATAAGTTGTCTACACTTGTAATTTGGTTTCTTTACTTAGAATGTGTAAGATATTGATCTTTTTATGTATATTACATCTATTTACTTACTGGTTGTGATGATATGCAAGTGTAAAAGTGGATTTAAACTTTGTCTAAATCAAAAGGAACTTAGGTTGTTCCAAATGATCCTTTTTGATGAGTATATGTGGGAGTTGGCTTGTCAATTTTTATTATAGGTCTTAAACTATGACTTAAATGATGTGGGAATACCCTAAAAATATTAGAGATTCTATCCAAATATTTTTAAAATCAAATGATATCATTTAGAAGTAAATGGACTAGTTTTTATGAAAGTATGTGCTATTTTGGATCATTTTTGTACTAAAGATGTGCCATTTTGGATTATTTTTGTACTAAAGAACTAGCATTCATATTTTGATGATTTTAATCAGTTTAATGCTAGTTATTGGTTACTATGTACCTCATTCCACTTTTAGTTCATTTTGTGATTAGGTTTCTTGATTTTGTGAAAGTTGTGATTTCAGTCTTGTAGTTGTTTTTTTTAAGAATTTTACGTTGTAGTGATTATTTGAGTAATAAAATTCATATCAGGTCTTCCACATACCTTGCTGCAGAGGATATTGACCCTTTTCACTATCTTTTCTATCGAATAGAAGGTAAGTAAAGATTTTTTTAACTGCATCACAAGGACACTAGGAAGTATAGGATATTTTTCTACATGTTTATGTGAATTATAGTAATATATATTATTCCTATAATTGATGTAAGTTCATAAAAGACATAAGCATGGCATGATCATTTAAGCATGATTTTCAGAGAAGTGAAGTTTTCCATGCATTGGATATAAAGTAGTACCAATGTACTTATTTTATGAGACATATATTAAGTACATTATTTAGTCTGTCTGCATTGGGTAAGTATAATTTGCACAGGCAACCTTCCTGCATAAGTAGGCACAGCTTACCGATTACTGGGACTGAGCATTATATTATCAAATTTATTAGGTACATTACCTAGTTGGTTTGCATTAGGTAGGTATGGTTCGCATTGGCCATGTATTTCCTTCCTGTATAGGTGGCATGGCATACCGACTGCTGCAACTTTGTAGTGTACTCAAGGGCCCTATAAAGAACGTAATCTAAGAAAAGTGCATCAAAATGAAAAGTTATAAAATAAAAAAAAAGTACACTGAGAATTTGAATAAAGTTTTGGCATGAAACACGTTCACGAGTATGTATGATCTTTACTTATTGAGCATTAGCTCATTTAGTTCCTATGATGTAGGTAAGGAGACCTATGATTTATAGAGTTGTTGGTTGGGTAGCACACTTTCTTGTCACTATGATCACACAAATGTCGACGAACCTGACTTGTCGGCCATGTTTCTTTTTTTTGATATTGTAAATATTACTACTAATGACAAGATAAACTGATAAAGACTTTTTGGTTGTACATTTTGTAAAAACACTTTCAGAAAGTAATGTCACATATCTTCTTTTATTTTAGAGTATAAAAAGTTTAAACTGGCTCATTTTTTTTGGATAAAACTAAAGTTATGGTTTATAAAAGAATAATACTTCCTAATTTGACTTATATAGTCGTATAGATAAGTTAAGAGGGGTTACATCTAAGCACATTCGAAGAACATTTGAAGGATTCAACGAACCTCTGAATAAAATGTAGAGAATATTTAAAGGAAAGAAACTTACCAAATAATTTCTCCAAAGGAATTGAAGATACTCCAAAAGTTCTTAAGATCACCTCTTGTAAGAATGAGGAAAATGAGGAGAGAAACTCTCCTTATTTATTCCTTTCAAGAGTTTATCGATCGATGATAGGTGTCAACCATCCATACAACATGAAGTACTAGAAGAAAGACAATAAACAATAGACAAAAATTGGACTAAAAAATGTACGAAAAGCATTACTCAATGCATACTTAGACTAATAAAAATTTCATGCATAGAGAAAAAATTCAAATCAAAGAAGGTTAGACCACAAAACAAACCAATAAGTCTACACATGGGCTACCATGCACAGCAAGTTTGCATGCAGACTTTTCAAAAAATAAATAAAAAATGTTGTTTTTACCCCCAAAATAGTGAAATTTGGCTAAAATCACGTCAAAATATGCTCATTTAAGCTTTTTGGGCCTTTGGATGATCTCTTTGTTCCACTAAAATTGTACTACATCAAAAAATTGAATACTATTAGACTCAAAACAATTTTGACTCGAAGAGTGGGGGATAAACTACAGTGATCAAAAAATGACCCAATAATTAAAAGATGGGCCATCCATCCTAGAAACCCTTTAACAATGCAATTGGGCCAAAAAACTAACAATTGAGATTTGGAAAGCCTGATCCATTGAGTTAACTCCAACTTTTGACATGAGTAAACCAACAACTAAGGACTCCAACCCAAGACCTGGTCAAACTCGTAACTAGATAACCTCTAACTGACTCCGGAAGACTGGAGATTTTCTCTCAACAAAATCAGAGCCTCTGACCTAGTCTGATGGAGGAATGCAGTAAAGATGGCCACATGTTACGATCTCATTAGAGATAGACCCTACGACCTAGTCAGACAAGATGAGTCCAACAAAGGTGACTATGTGCTATGAATCCCGAAGTAGGGTAGTTGGCTCCTACGGGTCTTAGAAGACTCTTATAAAATAACGGCCTAAGGGGGATCAAAGGACATAATATCACACTTGGACTCTGACTCTCTATAGTATCAACTCTTAACACTCTTACTCTTTTCTCTCAACTTTAGTCTAACTTTAGTGATTGGCATCCATCTCTAAAAGACTAAGTTCTTAACGTCTATGCTAAAGTCTTCTAGGATATCCATATCCGTCCATTATCAACTAGCAAAGGCTCCGTGCCCTCAATCTCTAATTTTGTTCCTTATCCTTGTCTCAATTATGAATAATGTATTGCTTTTAGACTTGTATCAATTCGATCACTAAATTTATTACTTTTAGACTATTATCAATTCGTTCACTAACTTAAGCATTGAAGTCCCTTTAGCTAGTGCCACCTAGTGTCCCAATCGTGCTCTCACATCCATTTATTTTGACAAGCTACTTACGGCACAATTCTATAATTGTAAAAACAAGCCCCAACACTACATCAAAAAAAATTGTTATTATTTTTTTTTTACTTTGTACATTCTTTGTATCCCAAAAATACCCCTATTACATTGCACATTCCTCATTTTGATATAGTGATGATTTTTTAATGGAGTTATGATTTTAATAACAAAGCCTTATTAAGTTTGAATTTTATTCTATTTAATATTTTTTTATTTTTTTTAATTTCTAGGTTTTTTTCTCGAATTTTTTCTAATTACCAATCGATTGTGTAACGACCCGCCTTTTTGGACCGTTAACTATTTACCTTCTTAGCTTACTTATTTAAAAAGAGAAATTTAGACGCTGAAAATTCGTGATAATTTTTTTTTTTTTTATTTTTTTTTAAGAGATTTATATTCACAACTAACCATTTACTTAAATTTTGAAAACAAGTAAAATGCTTCTTGATCTTTAAGTAACTTTTTTTAAAAAATTTGATTATAAACTTTTTATAAGGGTGATTTAAATAATGTGCAACCATAAAGAGCTCCCAGGTGAGGAGGTGGGTCACATATAGACCACTTCAGTCCCAAGCTCTCTTTAGACAGTTTAGGTCTTTTTGGCAGAACTCCTTATGTTTTGCATTTATTTAAATCAAAAAATTTTCTCTTTTAGATCTTTTGAAAAACATTTCTTTAAATTCTATTCAATCGAAATATATTTTCAAGTTCAATTTAATAAAATCATGCATTAAGAAATGAAATGCCAAGTTATAAGTATGTTTTCAAACAACATCAAGCTTACATAATTGAATTCATTTGTCTCATAATAAGAATATATGCGGAAGTAATTTTAATGGCAGTATTCCATTATCCGTGCCTCGCATTCATTCCCGCCTCGATTCCAGCTAACCTATCGTTCAAATCAAAGGTTTCTCTCCTTTGGTACCTATAGTGTGAAAACTTATAAAATGTGAGCTTTTGCTCAGCAAGTATAATGAAATTCTCACAAAATATTTTATTTATAAACAAACAATCTTTTATGAAAATTCGGTTATGCTGTTTTGTGAAATCATTATTTTTTGCTTTATTATAAGATATTGTATCATGATTTTATCTCATTCTTTGTCACAAAGTCTTTTATCTTTCTTATGGGACCTGGTGTATGTACCGAGTGTGTACTATCGAAAGGGGAACCAGGGGAGTGATCCAATTGAAAACACTAATGATCATAGTCTTAACATACTTTTCCTCGAGAATCCTCGCTTAGCGAAGGTCGGTCTTATTTTTCCTTGGATATGCTCACCTAGTGGAGGTTGGTACGACACCTTTAAATTCTTTATCATATTTAGTCTTATCATAACATGAGTAGGTACATTTCAATAACAAGCCCAAACTTATATTCTATTATCATAGCATTTCTTTTATTAAAGTATGTTAAAGTATTTTTACATGATAACATTGTAAAGTAAGCATACATCATTTTTATAGCATAGGAAATATATCTTTATAAGCATACATTATACATAAGCCATATAAAAATAATATAAAGGCAAGTTTACACATGAAATAATTTCAAACATATCATACTACAAACATGAAACATTTTCAAACCATCCATACCATAGGTGAAATATAATTGTCCTAGTTCCACTTATTAATTACATATATCTAGGTCAAAGTTTTGCCTTGACGCATGCGTACTCTATTTGTTAGAGTAATTTAAAGTGGACTTATGCCTTTTTTCTTTTTATACTTCTAATTACTTTGTGGGCTTAAAACATCTAAGACTCAGTCTTGATCAAACATAAAACTTCACATTTGAGACACAATGTCATATTTAATTCTCCTTAACCTTTATTATTGTGATCTTTATAATCTATCAATAAATTAGTTGTTGACTTAATTAATATCATCCTAAATCAGTTAAGTTTCCTTAGTTATATTTATTTTCATCAAATGCTTGAATTATTCTTGATTAATTTCTTTATTTGTAATTAAGGATCATAATATGATAAGTGAGTCAAACACACTAATATTTACGCAGATTTAAAATCCAAAATCATACTTGAGCTAAATATTACTAGGCATAAATTACGAATTTTAGATCCATAGCTAAACTTAGGCTAACTAAAATTAAAGACATATATTATTTATTTCCTATAATTGATTTCATGTCTTAAATTTCAGTAAATCTTTTCTTATCCCAATTAGATATCTAAAATAAAATTTTCTATTTATTCTTATGCCAACTTTCTAACCCAAAATTTCAGGTTTATAATTTATATTTTCTACCCATAATCTTAAGATTTCTAACATTTATGTTGTCCAATAGTAAATATTAAGTTATAGCTTATCTTTTTATTAAATATTCTTTCTTTATTTAGATTCACACCTAAATATAGTCTTACAACTGCCTAAAATAACTTTCTCACATGATCAACCCATATTTATCAAAATTATCCTTTTGACCCAAATACTCAAAGTTTTGACATTTTAGTCCTTTCAACTTTTGAGCAAACATCTTTAATTTTTGGAAAACATTTCTAATGGGTAAAAATTTGTTCTTAAGGATCTAAGTCTAAATCATTAAGCTTGGTTTATTTTCATGCATATTTTATTTTAGGGTCTTATACTTAAAAATCTTCCATTTTTGTGTTTAGTCATTTTGATTTTACTATTATTATTATTATTTAGCCTTTATTATTATGGAGTATTCATATTTAAAAGCTTAAGAAATCAATAAAATAATTCTAAACATAATATAAATTATATAACATCTAAAGTAGATCAAATATGTTATTATCCATTTATTCTTTTATAGAATTTATTTAAACACATAACAAGCAAGGTAAGAGAATATTTACCTTCTAAGCTTGAATCTTCTTTCTTACATCTCTACCATAAAACAAGGTGTTCTCTTCTCTTGATTATAATTCTTAATTTCTAGAGTCGATGGATAAAATATTATAGCTCTTATGGATTGGGAAGAAATTGAGGTAGAAAGAGTTTTTTTTTTTTTTTTTGAGAAAGAATAATTAGAAAAATGAAGATAGTTTTGGCTAAATAATTGGAAGATTAAGTATGGATTTGAATTGCCAAATGAAGGATCTATGTATAGGCTATCCATAGAAGGTATCTAATAATACACGCTTTCACATTCCATCAAATAATCCAAGCACCATTATTACCAATTTGTCAATATATCTTCTTTTCCTACTTCATTTTCTTATCTTTTACTTTATTTTTCACTCATCCACTACTCTTGTCTCTAATCTTTCATCTTTTTCAATTATTTGGAATCCAATACCATTAACTCCAAAAGAAAGTCTCCACTATATTATTCTTTTTCATACTTTTTAAATTATTTTGGACACAACAGCTACTAATTAGTTTTGTCTATGTCTTTCGCTTCGAATTATGGCCACTAATTTCCAAAGAATATTACTATTATCATTTTCTCTTTTCCTACCTTTTGAATTATTTTAGGGACAAAAGCTATCAATTAGTTTTGTCTATATTTTTTTTTTTTAGAATTACCCACTGTTGACGGAGGTTTTGTCAACAATAAATTTAGGAAAATTGTAAAATGTGGCTTGTGTGTGAAAAAAGTTAATTAATTAAAGCAAACAAAGAGACAAGAATTTTATAGTGGTTCAGCCCCAAAGAAGAAGAGCCTATGTCCAATGTTTTTTACTATTTTCTGGAGAATTACAAGAGCTCAAAATTACAATGTATTGTCCGCAAAGAAGAAGGAAGAGTTTAAAAACTTCCCAAAAGATTTCGAAGATAAAAGATCACAGATTTCCCACTGAAACATTAAACTCCGTTTATATAGGTAAGGATAACTCAATGTTTCCCAATTGTGAGAATGGGTAACTGTATAATCGGGCAATATAATTTGAGTAACAATATAACTGAGTAATCACTTAAATGAGATGACTAGTCGATCTTTAAAGAGAAACTTTTGTTTCTCTTTCTTTGTAAGTTACCCGTTTTGACGAAGCTTAGTCTAGTTTTCATTCTGGTCGCACTTAACTCGTTCGGATGAGGTCGCACTAACTTATGTGGTGAAGGTCGTACTTAACTCTTTCGGAAGGGGTCGCACTTAACTCTTTCAGAGGAGGTCGCACTAACTTATGCGGTGGAGGTCGCACTTAACTCTTTCGGAAGGGGTCACACTTAACTCTTTCGAAGGAGGTCGCACTTATTCTTACTCATGTGACCTGACAAGTTCACTTGGTCAACTTTTTCCTTTTTGGTATTGACCAACATATAAGATTTTAGTCCGCACAATAATTGGCCCCCCAGCTCCATTAGTTCTTTAGGACAAAATGGAGCTTCCTTCTACTATAAGTGCAAGCTTAAAAAATTTGATATCATGACCTAGACTTGAGACCCCTGAAGAGTCGAAGAGTCGTTTGATCTCAAATCTCACCTTTTCAAGATCACGCGCACCTTTTTCTGACAGATGAAACCACGTGTCACCTTTTCTAAGAAGAATAGCAAAACTTGAGGAGACTTTTCCCTTCTTTTCCTTTTTAAATAGACACAATGATAGCAATGATGCCAGCTGTTGTCTTAAATCGAATTGTTTCAAATTTTGAAAAGATACTGATTTAATTTCAGAAAAATCAAATCCCATGTGAACTTCAGCCCTTGGATCTGAAAATTAAATACCTTGATCTATGGCTGTGATTTGACGATGCTCGAGGCATATATATATCAAAAACTAATCCGCCTCCTCCTAAAAAAAACTTATCGTCTGCTATTTCTCTCGAAACCCTAAGTATTCACAGAGCAACCCTTTCGGCGTTATTTTGTCTCGAAACCCGAAGTATTCACAGAGCAATCCTTCCGGCGTCATTTTGTTTCTCAGCTCGCTTCTCCGACGAAGCTATCATCACAATCCTTCAGACATCATCTTGGTCCCTTCGTCTTCGAAGAAAGGTTAGTATATATCCTCTCTCTCTTGTTCTTCAATTTTTCCAGAACTCTTATTTACAGATCCTATTTCTAGAAAATAGGAACAAACTGTAGAGCCTAAATATTTAGAATATAAACCCATCCCATATTCGAATGGACTAAAAATGGAAATTTTTAGATGCTCTTCTTTGGTTTATAGAATACCTTCTTTTACAGGACCAACAGAGATGAACTCGTGAAAGAGTTTTTTTTATTTTTTAGCAAACTGCTCGAATAATTTTTATGAATCCGTAGATCGATTAGAAAAAATTCGATGAGTAGCTTGTTGATTCAATCCTAGGATGAGACCCCAAAACTGCTCGCATACAGCTAAGGTCCCTGATGCTCGCATAGGACTAAATCCATCCATATTTCTTTTCAGATGTCTAGTAGTGAAGATTTTAGGGAAGAGAATGCATCCTAATGAGAATCTTCCAATACTAGTGTTAGCTCCATAAACCTCGAAGATTATCTTGAGCCAGAACCCGAAGTTGAGATAATCAGGGTCAGGCAAAGTAGTCCTCGCATAGGCGACCTTCCTCAAGACCAATGGCCCTGGCATATCAAAGATGCTCCTACATTCGCAACGGGTTATTAATATGTAGAGGGAGACTGGTCAAGTACCAATATAAGGACGAACTACACCACAAACAAGCTCAGCAAGATCATGTGCAACTACAAGATCGCCATCACTCTTCGTCTTCCCATGGAGTTCAATCGACCACATACACCACCTCGCGGAATTGTCTCATTCTCTAAAGCAGTTCTTAAATGCAGGGTCCACCTCCCACTTCATCCTTACATAAAATCCATCGTCGATTATTATGGAGTCGTTCCTTTTCAACTAACTCCAAACACTTATAGATACATGGTAGGTCTGTACATACTATACCATAAACTAGGCTTAGAAACCCTCACTCCTGAAGAGTTCACTTGGTTTTATAAAGTGAAATCAAACCTATCAGACTTCGGCTCCTTTTATGCGAGCAAGTGGTCAAACCAAGCAATAAAAACTATCTATGGGGTTCGCAACAACATGGAAAAATGGAAAAATCCATTTTTTCACTTTGACTATGCGGATAACGGATTCTTTCAGAATCCTGGTAGGCAGCTTTCAGTTTATCGCCTTTTCTGTATAATCATATTATTCTGACTGCACTTGTATGTCATCGCAGATAATAGGGAACGGGCTGGACTTTCCAAAGAACAGCTCGCAAGGGTGTACAGAATAAACGACCTTCCAATTGAGGAATTTGATTGGAAGAAGCTTGGAACTTCCAAGAAATTAGTCGCTTGCAGTCTGCTTCTAAGGGTCCGTTCGACCAGACCCTCGAGCTCGAAGAAGAAGAAGCCGAGGAAGCAGACGGAAAAGAGTGCCTCGTCTTCCAAACCTAGGAAATGAAAAGCACCTGCCACCCCTACAACCTCGGAACCATCATCTCCAGAAATCGCATCACCACTAGCTTTTCCACAGCAAGAAGATAATTATTTATTTTTATCATCATATTATGTCACCTCACATGCTGACTCATATCTGTACAGAAATGGTTATTGGTAGTAGACTGCGAGCACCGCCTTCCACTCTGGGGTCAATGGCAAAGTCCAAGATGCTAGAGAGCACACCTCCATCGACGTCAAAAGGGAAAGAAAAGGTCGACACTTTCAAGAAACAAAAAGTCGCCTTCGAGGATATCCCAATAAGCTCGCCTCCTCCTCAGCCTCAAACTGTGAGCCATCCTGATCCATCCAATGAGACAGCCACTTCTTCGGAACCGAACTAGGTTGATAAAGACGAGGAGCTTTTTGCACTCAACCAATTACCGGAGAATGCTGGTATGAGCGCAGCCTTCATTAATTGCTTCACTTCGAAAGATGGCTGGGAGAGGATGAAGCAACGATCAGCCAAGTTTGCCTTCGGTTCTGTAATGAGGATATTGGCAAATGTAGGCATCTTCTATTTTCTCTTTTCAACGCATTTTTCTGGTATTGATGTGTTATATTTTCAGACTACTTCAGCTACTATCCTGATGCATGACCCAGTCTTTGAGTGTTTGGAGAAGCCCGAAAAAGTCGAAGAGATAACCCAAGCATTTAAGGACTCGGAGAAGGCTCGCGAGGAGCAGAAAAAAGCCTTCGATTTAGAGAGGCAGCAGCTGCTAGAAGGTCTGACCAAAGAGAAGTTCGAAAAGGAGAAGCTCGAGGAAAAAATAAAAGAGCTTGAAAAGACTATCTTCGAGCATCTAGATCGCATGAAGGAGGTGACAACAGAGGCGGCTCACAAGGCTATTGAAGAGTTCAAAGGCTACTGAAGTCAAGGAGCTCGAAGATAAAGCCAGTGACATCGCCTCGTCAACCATTATATATAACATCTTCTGCGAGCATCTGGACTTCGACTTTTCCATCCTTGGCGAAGATGTGGTCAAGCTTGTCCGGAGTTGGAGGGAAAGCTACCAAAACTGGAGATGGTGGAGCGAGCATGTCTGCATAAAAATAATGTTCTTTTATTTTTTATTTTTTTAACTTCAAAACAAAACGGGCTTGGTCCCCTTCTTATTTGTATTTCTTTGCTTGCATATAGGTGCGAACTTTTATCAATGAATGAATGTTTTCTTTATTAGACGTTTATTCTTGCAAAAAAATCAAATAACTAAGTTGTAATAAAGAAGATAATTAATTTAACTAAGTAGTCATTCACTAAGTGACTGATCGATACGCTATTGCGATTTGAATCCAACACACTTAAAATGGTTGTGTTAGGATAGGTTAGGTCGCTTAAGAAAACAGCAAGTATGAGTGATGCAAACTCAATATTGTTGTTCAAAAGTTCTATGGCAAAATGTAAATATAGCAATATATCACATTGAACAATGAACATTTTACTTAGTTATTTTGTTGTTCGATGAGGGAAATTGCGTAATACGACATGCTAAGGCATGAAGCGAGGAGAAAATCCTAAGATTTTAAGGAATTTTAGATATTTCGTCCATCTAAAATTCCGACCCCTCTAAATGGACGTTTTGCATAGTCCCTTAGGAAGCAAGTAGGAGATAATATTCTGATCCCACTGCCCCCCGAGTCTTATGGTGTTCGAAGACTGCCATAAAACTAT
>JXTB01000838.1:67361-84914 GCA_002914805.1 Parasponia andersonii | reverse complement strand
TGTCAAATAATCTTATTTCACTTAATTTTTTACAATTAAAGACAAACACACAAAACATATGTGAATTTATTAACTAGAAAAATTTAAATATATGTGACTGAACAATTCGAAAACTCTAATCTTATTAAAATATAATTATTAGTCCCCTCTAAACACATCAGACTTGTACCAAGGAGCTTATTTTGGAGCATTTCACTGCAAAATTGTCTTAAAACATTATAAGGGTTAATAATTATAATAATTTAAATTCCAAACGTAAGATAGTATGCTGACATGACACTAATATAAATGAAATTGCTATGTAATCTCGTTATTATTAGCTCTTTATTAATGCGAGGAATTGGGTGTCATTAGGAACTTTGAGATATCACAATTTTTGCTCGTAGTCTTTCAATTATCTTGAGGCATAAGCTATTACCTTACTATTCTGCATTAGCACACACCCCAATCCTTTCTTTGATGTGTCACTATAAGTTACAAAGTTTCCTGATCCAGACAGAATAGTGAGTATTGGGGCTGAAATCATTCTTTGTTTGAACTCTTGAAAACTTTTCTCACAAGCCTCAGTCCATTCAAATTTTTGATTCTTTCTAGTGAGTTTTGTGAGAGGTAAAGCTATCCTAGAAAATCCCTCAACGAATCTTCTATAGTAGCCCGCTAGTCCTAGGAAACTTCGTACCTCAGAAGCATTATTCGGTCTTAACCACTTACTAATTACTTCTATCTTTACTGGATCCACTGAAATACATTCACCAGAAACTATATGACCCAAAAAGCCAGAATTCACACTTTTTAAACTTGGCATAAAGTTGCTTCTCCTTCAACTTCTGTAATGTAAGTCTCAAATGCTCCTCATGTTCATTTTTTGACCGTGAATAAACTAGAATGTCATAAATGAACACTATTACAAACTTATTTATATAATCTTTAAAAACTCTATTTATCATATCCATAAAGGCAGCTGGGGCATTGGTCAATCCAAATGGCATTACCAAGAATTCATAATGGCCGTATCAGGTCCGAAAAGTAGTTTTTTGCACATCTTCTTCTCTAATTTTCAGCTGATGATATCAAATACAGTTGAACATTGTAATTGGTCAAACAAATCGTCAATCCTGAGAAGTGGATACTTATTCTTAATTGTCACTTTATTTAACTCTCTGTAATCAATACACATCCGCATTGTACCATCTTTCTTCTTGACAAGCAAAACTGGAGCGCCCCATGGTAAATAGCTAGGTCTAATGAACTTTTTGTCTAAAAGTTCCTATAATTGTGTCTTCAGTTCTTTCAACTCTACAGGTGTCATTCTATAGGGTGCCTTTGATATTGGTGCAGTACTAGGTAATGATTCAATAATGAACTCAATTTCCCTATCTGGTGGTAATCCTGGTAATTCTTCTGGAAACACGTCTAAGAAATCTCTAACTATCGGTGCATCTTTAGGTCTCAATTGTTGTTCCATAGAAGTATGCATTACGTTGGCTAAATAGCTTGAACAACCATTGTCCAACAATTTCTTCGCCTTCAAAGCAGAGATGATAGGTACATTAGTTTTTTGTGGAGTACCGATGAAAACAAACTGAGCCACTTCAGAAGGTTGGAAAATTACTCTTTTCTTTCCACAGTCAATAGTAGCATTATACTTGGAAAACTAATCCATACCGAGTATTACCTCATATTCCTACATTTCCAACATTACAAGATCCACAAATAGCTCTCTACGATGTATCTATAATGGAACTCATTTTAGCCACTGATCTGAATATAATACTTCCCCTAATGGTAATGCTGTACTAAATACCTCTGGCAGCTGATTAGGGGGTCTACCCAATCTCCTCACATATGTTATGGATGCAAATGAATGTGTTGCACTAGAATCTATTAATGCATGCGTTGGTATGTCAGTGATAAGAATCTCACCTAAAACAACTGAAGGGTCTGCATCTGCGTCAGCTTGAGTAAGTGCAAACACCCTAGCATTNAGGTTGGAAAATTACTCTTTTCTTTCCACAGTCAATAGTAGCATTATACTTGGAAAACTAATCCATACCGAGTATTACCTCATATTCCTACATTTCCAACATTACAAGATCCACAAATAGCTCTCTACAATGTATCTATAATGGAACTCATTTTAGCCACTGATCTGAATATAATACTTCCCCTAATGGTAATGCTGTACTAAATACCTCTGGCAGCTGATTAGGGGGTCTACCCAATCTCCTCACATATGTTATGGATGCAAATGAATGTGTTGCACTAGAATCTATTAATGCATGCGTTGGTATGTCAGTGATAAGAATCTCACCTAAAACAACTGAAGGGTCTGCATCTGCGTCAGCTTGAGTAAGTGCAAACACCCTAGCATTGGTCTTCCTAGGTTCTTCTTTCTTCTTTTCATTCTTCAACAATGGGCACTCTCTTTTGAAATGACCTTCCTTACCACAATTATAACAAATTGTGGTATAAGCTCTACATTTTCCAGGATGGTTCTTACCGCATTTTTCGCATTGTGGCCACTGTTGTCTCCTTTGTTGTCCACTCTATTGTCCGCTGTTCAATCTCTTGTTTTGTTCTAACCCACCTTGGAAAAATTGACCTCTACGTTTATTGTCATTGAAATGACCTGCAGTGGGCTGGAAATCTCTATGAGGAAAACTGGTAGAAGCTCTAGTTTTTAATATCTTCTCCTCTCGATGTTCAACACGTAAAGCTTTCTTTACAGCCTGTCCATAAGAAATTAGCCTTGTAAGTCCCATGTCAACATCTCTTGGAGGCTCTGGCATAAGTCCCTCCATAAAGCGAGTGACTCTAGTGACATCATTAGGGACCAAGTCTAAAGCGAACCTTGCTAACTGATCGAATTTTGTCACATATTTAGCCACTGAAAGGTTACCCTGTTGTAACTTACCAAACTCATTGACCTTTGTGGCAAATACTACAGTATTGTAATATTTCTCGTTGAAAACAAATTGAAATTCTATCCATATCATCTGAGTAGTGTCTCTGGTTTGCCTAATCACGTCCCACCATATACGTGCATCTTTCTTTAACATATAAACAGTACAATAAACTTTCTCCCTTTCACTAAGCTGCATAAAGTCAAAAATTGTTTCCAATGAACATTTCCATTCTTCTGCATCGAGTGGATCTGTAGTACCCTCAAATACTAGCGGGTGTTGTTTCCTAAACCATTCATACAATGGTTGTAGAGGGTAAAATGCATCTAGGGCTTGTGCTGGAGGTGGTGGTGGTGATGGTTATGCGTTAGGCAGAATCTGTCATTCCTCTTGCTATTGTAATAGCCTCTCAATTTGTTCTGCCTACTTGCGGACCATCTCGCAGAGTTCTGCTAACTCTTGTGTATGTCTCTCAGGGGTAGAGCCCTTAGTCACTCTAGATGTTTGACCTCGAGTGGTAGTCATTTCTATGTTCCTTATCCTAGTAAAGATTAGCCAATAATAAACATGAAGCATGCAACAAATATAAATTAATGCACATTAAATGCTTACTTGTAGGCTAACTGATTCCCTTCCTCAATATACACATATGGACGGTCTACAGAAACGATTTAAACCTCCGCTCTGATACCAACTTGTAATGCCCTCTTTATCCTCCTACTACTAGCGGAAATTTATTAACTTTCTACTTACAAGTTGTTACTTTTGGAAGATAATCCTGTAATTATTTTTCCAAAATACGGGCCAATTCAAACTTTTTATTTTCTTTAAAACTCTATGGATAGTGGACTTTACTTACATACATGATTAGTATATACATATATTACAAAAAGAAATATAGCAAATAGGTACTAAAAAAAAGAACTAAAAATAACTTCATTGAGAGACTGCAAAACATCCCAAAATAGACAAACTAGGCCCCCCACAAGAGGTCAAAATATCCATATGTACAACACCAAGGTTGGGCCTCTACATCAACTCCCAAGCTCATGTTGTCATCTCAATCATTACCTGCAACACAAGACTATAATGAGCTACAATACAGTAAGTAAAGTAATGGATGACTTATTGCTCAATGACATGAATTAAATGTATGATCGTGCTTGCTTAAATGTTTCGGTATAAATAATTTCCTTTAGACTCTTCCCTATCCTGTGGCCACTATCCGGTTCAGCACTGTGCCTGCAGGGCTTCCTGAATTAATGATATCCTATGGGTTCTCCTCCGGCCAGCTCTTACCATAGTGGGGCTCGTTACTAATCTTATTCCATCGTTACCCCGTCGAGCTCAAGAGATAAGGCGGCCCGAGACTGTAGTTTAGTCTATTATATAACTTAGAGGAGGAATATTGTGGCAAATCTTTTGACTAATCCTGTCACACTTGCCCCTCTCTTGGGGCTGCCACTCTGAAACTGTAAATATTTATCCCGCTTCCCCATAATAGTGACACAAAACCTTCTGAAAGTTACCTGATCTTAACTTCTCTATGATAAAATAGTTTTACATAATAAAGCTAAGGCATTTCATAAATCATATTACCCTTCTTAACCCTTTTCATAAAATATGCATGGTTATATGGTGTACATAATAATACCACACCAAAAATTACCAATCGTATATATATATATATGCTGAAATTGAAATGCCAATGGTCATACTCATAACCAGAATAAATGCAAAACATGGAAACATAATAGATACTTATATAGTACATAATTCTTGTGTTACTATTGAGTACTTTATTTATCTCGTGTCATGAATGGAAATGAATTGTGGAAAGGGTCAATATCCTCTAGGATTGGTGTGCTATTCACCAATCATAGTTTACTGTTATTCAAAATGCATATTTTGCTAAAAGAATGCATCAAGATACTCGCACAATACCGAAATCAGAATTTTCACGAAATTAGGAAACTTGATCTTGAAATGGCTCAGAAGCATATAAATCACTTAAGGTACTTGGCAGTCAATAAGCAGTATTCAAAAACTGTTCAAAGGTATTAAAATATGAATGCTAGTTCGTTAGCATAGAAATGATCCAAAATGGCACATAATTTTGTAAAACTAGTCCATTTGCTCCTAAATGGTGCCATTTCATTTTAAAAATATTTGGACAGCACCTCCCCTATTTATAGGATATTCCCACATGATTAAATCATGGTTTTAAACCTGCAATAGCAATTAGAAATCCAAATTCCTACATATACACATCAAGAGGATCACTTAGAACAATCTAAGTGCACTTGAACTCTTTTTCGGTTTCAACAAGTTTCAAACCACTTCTACACTTGTGTATCATCACAAGCAGCCACCAAATGAGTGTAATAGAAAATAGGATCAATAAGATATACATTCCAAATTTAAGAAATCAGATTACAAATATAGAAAACTTAATCTATTACACATAAAAACACTTAACTGCATAAATAGAAAACTTTGCGCCTTTAGGTTTAACTTTAATCATGCACTTAAATTTTATGCCTCCAGAAATATTTAAGGGTTCCTAGGACCATTATTCATTAAATAATAGCTTAGGTTTAAGAGCTGAAATAAAGGAAATTCACTAAAAATTCAAAATCCAACATAAATCTCACCATAGCTAGTTTGAGTTTTTGCTAGTGTTCTTGCTTTCTATCTCCACCAACTAATTTCAAAGGCGTAGAAATAGATTTTTGGACTTAAGAAGACCTGAAGAAACCTTTGTTTAAGTGGAAACAAGTATAGAATGGAAATTATAGGACAAGACCTAGAAATAAGAACTTAGAAGAGCTAGCTTGACTAGTTTTTGTGTATCTTGCTTTCTAGAGCTCCAATTTGAGTTCTATCACTTGGCAACTCTTGGATATGGCTAAGAGGAGTTGAGAGAAATATAGGAAGGTGTTGGAGAGTTTCAGGTCGTGGTTGGAGAAAAATGGAAAGCAAATGACCAGATTTTACCCAAAATCAACACTTAATGTAGGCTAAGTAAAGGTATAACTGAAATTCTAAGGAGTGTTTTGGGTATTTTGCAAATCACTTTCCTTGTGTCCAGCTCTAGAACATCGTTAGCATAGTCACCACATTGCTTGTCACTTCTATACACCCAAGTGTAGCCAAAGTTGGTGAATCCTACCTTAGAAAGTGAAACCTAGTCATACTTTGACTAATGATCCTATATGGCCAATCTTATTGTAATTTGATGGAATCTAGCCCCTTAACCAATCATTAAACATAAAAAGAAAGTCAATTAGACTCCAATTAATAATGTAAACATAGTATTAGAATGCACAAAAACGACATTACGCGAATAAGCTTAATCTAAGCTAGCTTAGTGCAACTAAATACGAATTAGTGTCCTGAATGCCACCTCCTGCTTACCTAGAGCCGAAAAATAACATGCTATAAATGAGTCCTAGACATTGAATTAAGCCTATTTGACGTGTTAAACACATAGTGAATTTGGCTCCGAAGTACGTGAAATTTGCATTTTACCGAAAAACTACTGTTTGACCAAGTTATCAACAAGTACGATCTTAATACATGTGCACATAGTATTAGTTTCATAATTATATTCTATGTTCTTTTAGCACACTGAGCTCTCTCTCTGTGGGTATTGAACCTTTACTGTAATGCCCTCTTTATCCTCCTACTACTAGTGGAAATTTATTAACTTTTTATTTACAAGGCGTTACTTTTGGAAGATAATCCTATAATTATTTTTCCAAAATACGGGCCAATTCGAACTTTTTATTTTCTTTAAAACTCTATGGATAGGTGACTTTACTTCCATACATGATCAGTATATACATATATTACACAATGAAATATATTAAATAGGTACATTAAAAAGAATTAAAAATAACTTAATTGAGAGATTGCAAAACATCCCAAAATACACAAACTTGGCCCCCCCTCCAACAAGTGGTCAAAATATCCATATGTACAACACCAAGGTTGGGCCTCTACTTCAACTCACAAGCTCATGCTGTCATCTCAATCATTACCTGCAACACAAGACTATAATGAGCTACAGATCAGTAAGTAAAGTAATGGATGACATATTGCTCAATGACATGAATTAAATGTATGATCGTGCTTGCTTAAATGTTTTGGTATAAATGATTTTCTTTAGACCCTTCCCTGTCTTGTGCCCACTGTCCAGTTCAGCACTGTGCCTGCAGGGCTTCCTGAATTAATGATATCCCATGGGTTCTCCTCCCGCCGGCTCTTACCACAGTGGGGCTCGTTACTAACCTTATTCCATCGTTACCCCATCGAGCTCAAGAGATAAGGCGGCCCGAGACTGTAGTTTATTCTATTATATAACTTGGAGGAGGAATACTGTGGCAAACCTTGTGACTAATCCTGTCACACTTGCCCCTCTCCTGGGGCTGCCACTCTGAAACTGTAAATATTTATCCCGCTTCCCCGTAACAGTGACACAAAAGCTTCTGAAAATTACCTGATCTTAACTTCCCTATGATAAAATAGTTTTACACAATAATACTAAGGCATTTCATAAATCATATTACCTTTCTTAAGCTTTTTCATAAAACATGCATGGTTATATGGTGTACATAATAATACAACACCAAAATTACCAACCATATATATATGCTGAAATCGAAATGCCAATGGTCGTACTCATAACTAGAATAAATGCAAAACATGGAAACATAATAGATACTTATATAGCACATAATTCTTGTGTTGCAGTTGAGTACTTTACTTACCTCGTGTCCTAAATAGAAATAAATTATGAAAAGGGTCAATATCCTCTAGAGATTGGTGTGCTATTCACCTATCATTGTTTATAGGTATTCAAAATGCACATTTTGCCAAAAGAATGCACCAAGATATTTGAATAATACCGAAATTAGAATTTTCACAAAATTAGGAAACTTGATCTTAAAATGACTCAGAAGCATATAATTCACTTAAGGTACTTGGAAATCAATAAGTAGCAGTGAAAAACTGTTCAAAGGTATTAAAATATGAATGCTAGTTCGTTAGCACATAAATGATCCAAAATGGCATATAATTTTGTAAAACTAGTCCATTTGCTCCTAAATGGTGCCATTTCATTTTAAAAATATTTGGACAGCACCTCCCCTATTTTTAAGATGTTCCCACATGATTAAAATCATAGTTTTAAACCTGCAATAGCAATTACAAATCAAAATTCCCACATATACACATCAAGAGGATCACTTAGAACAATCTAAGTGCACTTGAACTCTTTTTCGGTTTCAACAAGTTTCAAACAACTTTTACACTTATGTGTCATCAAAAGCAGCCACCAAATGAGTGTAATAGACAATAGGATCAATAAGATATACAATCCAAATTTATAAAATCAGATTACAAACATAGAAAACTTAATCTATTACACAATAAAAAACACCTAACTCCATAAATTGCAAACTTTGGGGCTTTAGGTTTAACTTTAATCCTTCACTTAAATTTTATGTTTTCAGCAATATATAAAGTTACTAGGACCATTATTCATCAAATAATAGCTTAGGTTTAAGAGCTAAAATAAAGGAAATTCACTACAAATTCAAAATCACACATAAACCTCACCTTAACTAGTTTGAGTCTTTGCTAGATTTCTTGCCTTCTATCTCCACCAAACTGATTCCCAAAACTTAGAAATGGATTTTTGGACTTAAGAGAACCTGAAGAAACCTTTGTTTAAGTGGAAACAAGTAGAGAATTGAAATTAAAGGACAAGACCTAGAAAGAAGAACTTAGTAGAGCTACCTTGACTAGTTTTGGTGTATCTTGCTTTCTAAAGCTCCAACTTGAGTTCTACCACTTGGAAACTCTTGGATATGGTTAAGGGAAGTTGAGAGAAGTGTAAAAAGGTTTTTGAGAGGCTCAGGTCATGGCTGGATAGAAAGGGAATGCAAATGACCAGATTTGGTCTAAAAGTGATATTTAATGACTAAGGGGTATTTTGGGTATATTGTTCATTACTTTCCATGTGTCAAGCTCTAAAACATCCTTATCACAGTCACCACGTTGGTGGTCACTCCTATACACCCAAGTGTAGCCAAAGTTGGTGAATCCTACCTTAGAAAGTGAAAACTAGTCATACTTTGATTTATGATCCTATATGGCCAATGTTATTGTAATTTTGTGCAACTTAGCCCCTTAACCAATCATTAAACATAAAAAGAAAGTCAATTAGACTCTAATTAACAATGCAAACATAGTATTAGTTTCATAATTATATTCTTTGTTCTTTTAGCACACCGAGCTCTCTCTCTGAGGTTATTGAACTTTTACCCTGCATCGGGACACTTTGACAATCATTAGTGTAATAACATGTATGTAAATGCACATAACATAAGGAATGAGCATATTTTTATGAAACTAGTATTAATGACTTCTAGATGCCTAATATGCAATTAGAACATGTTTATTATTGGCTCTTTTAATTATGTGAGGAGTTGGATGTCACATTTACACTGCATGGGGACACTTCGACAATCATTAGTGTAATAACATGTATGTAAAAGTACATAACATAAGAAATGAGCATATTTTTATGAAACTAGTATTAATGACTTCTAGATACCTAATATGCAATTAGAACCTATTTATTATTGGCTCTCTTAATTATGTGAGGAGCTGGATGTCACAGGTAGAGGTTAGACTGGCCACCCAAGGGGTGATCAAGACAATGACATAGATACTACTATACATTGATTGGATGAATTAGTAGAGAAACAAGCTCAACAAATAGAGAGGCTTATAGAACGAGATCAAAGGAGAGACGAACAATTACCAGTACAAGTTATGGCTAGACAAGAAAATCATGAACCAGCTTCTGAAAGGTTTAGGAAGAATAAACCTCCAGTTTTTAAAGGTGAAACCGATCCATTATTAGCTGAGGAGTGGATTCGGAGTTTGGAGGGTATATTTGATTATATCAGAATCCCTGACGAAGAGAAAGTTTCTTCTGCTACTTATATGTTCCAAATGGATGCCAGGCATCGGTGGGATTCCACAAAGTCAATCACTAATGTTAACAGTTTAAGCAACCACGATCATACATTTAATTCATGTCATTTAGCAACACGTCATCCATTACTTTACTTATTGAGCTATAGCTCATTATAGTCTTGTGTTTCAAGTAATGATTGAGATGACAGCAATAGCTTGTGAGTTGAAGTTGAGGCCCAACCTTGTTGTTGTACATATGGATATTTTGACCACTTGTGAGGGGGCCTAGTTTGTGTATTTTGGGATGTTTTACAGTCTCTCGATTAAGTTAATTTTAGTTCATGTTTCTAGTACTTATTTACTATGTTCCATTTTGTAATATATGTATATACTGATCATGTATGTAAGTAAAGTCAGTTATCCATAGAGTTTTAAAGAAAATAAAAAGTTCAAATTGGCTCGTATTTTGGAAAAATAATTATTGTATTATCTTCTAAAAGTAATGCTTTGTAAATAGAAAGTTAAATTTCCGCTAGGAGTAGGAGCATAAAGAGGGCGTTACACCAGGCATTGGTGGGATTCCATACAGTCAATCACTGATGTTAATAGTTTAACTTGGGAGAGATTCAAGGAAATCTTTTACAGGAAGTACTTTAGTGAAGCTCATCGACTTGCAAAGGCGGCTGAGTTTACTAATTTGAGGCAAGGTGGCATGTTTGTGTGTGATTATATAAAGAAATTTGATGAACTATCCCGCTTTGCTCCTCATATGATGAGTACCAGCGAGTTGAAAGTATATCAGTTTCTATAGGGGCTAAAAGCATAAATATATAGGGATATTAAGATGTCTACAGGAAAAGGGGTACCCTACACAAAAGTTGCAAAAGAAGCCCTTGAATCTGAAGAAGCTGAACTGAAGGTGGTAAAGGCACTAGAAATTAGAAGAAACATAAACATGGCAAGGAGAAATGCAAATTTCGAAAAGGGTACTCAATCAAGATTTAATGGAGGTAAAAGGAAGTTCCCACAGGGTCAAGGACAAAGGCAAGATCCTTCGAAGCACCTAGCAATTGGTCAACAAATGCAATCTAATTCTAACCAGAAAGTTACATGTCCCAAATGTGGAAGGTCTCATAAAGGTGAATGTCTTTTGGGTAGTAGAGCGTGTTATACATGTGGCAAGACAGGGAATTTTTCCAAGGATTGTCCCTCTACCTCTAGTGCACAAAAGAAAGTTCCAGCTCGTATATTTACAATGACTGTGACATATGCTGAGGCTAATCCATCGATTGTAGCAGGTGAGATCTCTGACTTTGATATTTTCGCAAATACATTAATAGATTCAGGAGCTACACATTCATTTGCATCACCAACATATGTGAGAAAATTGGGTAGATCACCTGAAACTTTGAATTTATACTGTGTAACTATTCCATCAGGGGAAGTGCTATATTCTAGTCAAGTTTTGAGAGCGTGTCCAATACGGATGGATGGTAGAGAGTTGTGGGTAGACTTAATAGTGTTGGATATGCAGGATTTTGAGGTGATTTTGGGTATGGATTGGCTATCAAAGTATCATGCTAGCATTGATTGCAATGGTAAGAAAGTGGTATTTCAGCCACCTACTGAAGAAGAGTTTACTTTCCTTTGGTCTTCTAGGAAGAAAATGGTACCAATTATTTCAATGATAAAAGTGAGGAAGTTACTTGAGAAAGGATGCACTTGTTATCTAGCAAATGTAATGGATACTAGAGAAGAACTTAAGATAAAGCCAGAGGAAGTACCCGTGGTTAATGAATTTCTAAAGGTATTCCCAGAAGATCTACCAGGATTGCCACCTAATAGAGAGATAAAGTTTGTTATTGACTTATTACCTGGTACAACCTTATTTCTCGAGTACTATATTGAATGGCTCCAGCAGAGCTGAAGGAATTAAAGGTACAATTGCAGGAGCTTTTGGACAAGGGTTTTATACTCCTAAGCTTTTCACCATGGGGTGCCCTAGTGTTGTTTGTAAAGAAGAAAGATGGAACTTTGAGACTTTGTATTGATTATAGAGAGCTAAATAAGGTCACAATCAAGAATAAGTATCCTCTCCCTAGGATTGATGATTTGTTTGATTAGTTACAAGGAGCTTCAGTCTTTTCTAAGACTGATTTAAGATCTCGATACCATCAGTTGAAGATCAAGGAAGAAGATATTTCTAAGATAGCTTTTAGAACAAGTTACGGGCACTATGAGATCTTAGTGATGCCCTTTGGTTTAACTAATGCCCCAGCTGCTTTTGTAGACATGATGAATAGAGTATTCAAGGATTTCTTTGATAGTTTTGTTATAGTGTTCATTGATGACATTTTGATATATTCGCGCTCAAGGGAGGAGCACATGGAGCATTTGATAATAGTTTTGAGGATCTTGAAAGAAAAGTAGTTCTATGAAAAGTTCAAAAAGTGTGAGTTCTGATTGGAGAAAGTTATCTTCCTTAGTCATGTACTGTCTAGAAATGGTAATTCTGTGGACCTAGCAAAGGTTGAAATTATAAGTAATTGGTCAAGGCCTACAAATGTTTCAGAGATTCATAGTTTCTTGGGATTGGCTAGTTACTATAGAAGGTTTGTAGAAGGATTTTCTAAGTTGGCCTCTCCATTGACTCAGTTGACTACAAAGAATATGAAGTTTCATTGGAATAATGACTGTGAAAAGAGTTTTCAAGAGTTAAAAAATCGTTTGGTCACAGCTCCTACACTTTCTATACCCACTGAATCTGGGGGATTTGTTGTTTATAGTGATGCTTCAAAGAATAATCTAGGTTGTGTTCTGATGCAAAATGGTAAGGTTATTGCCTATGCTTCTAGGCAACTAAAAGAATATGAAAAGAAATATCCTACTCATGATTTGGAGCTAGCAGCAGTAGTTTTGGTACTGAAGATTTGGAAATATTATCTTTATGGAGAAAGATCTCAAATTTACATAAACCACAAAAGTCTCAACTATTTCCTTACCCAAAAGGTACTGAATATGAGATAGAGAAGATGGCTTGAACTGGCAAAAGACTATGATTGTGAAATTAACTATCATCCAGGAAAAGCTAATGTGGTTGCAGATGCTCTAAGTAGAAAGTCATTAGCTACTATGTCACTTAAGTATGTTGATCGAAAGCCTCTTTTGATGGATTTTCATCGATTGGAATTAGAGATTGTGCCTACAGGTTTAATGGAGAGATTAGCAGCTCTTACGTTGCAACCTACAATTTTAGAGAGAATCAAGCAAGACCAGAATATGGATCCCTATCTGACATGTTTAAAGACTAAGATAGAGTCCGGAAATGAGGTAGCCTTCCAGATTTCTAGTGATGGTGTAATCAGATAGAGAAATAGACTCTGTGTGCCAGATGGAATAATTAGAAAGGAGATATTAATAGAAGGTCACACTACTCCCTGCTCTGTGTATCCTGGTATTATAAAGATGTATAGGGATTTGAAAATGCATTACTGGTGGCCAAGTATGAAGAAGGATGTGATCGAGTTTGTAGAACAATGTCTCACATGTCAGCAAGTTAAAGCTAAACATCAAATACCTGCTGGTACATTAAAGCCCGTACATGTACCACAATGGAAATGGGAAGAGATTGCTATGGATTTGGTGGTTGGACTTCCTAAGACAAATAAAGGCCATGATGTTATTTGGGTTATTATGGATAGATATACTAAGTCAGCCCATTTCCTGCCAATTATATATCCTTCGTAAGAGTAAATTTGTGATGCCCAAGATTCTCACGTACATAATAAGCCAATAATAAATATGTTCATATTATATAATAATAAGTTCCTCATTCTGATTGTTAAATACTTTTGATCTATGTTGTTGTACTAATATTTGTTAAAGTGTCTCCGTGCTGTATAAAGGTTCAATAACCTCAGTATAAAAGTTGGTGTGCGAAGAAAAATAAAATAATTGATGACAAAAGATACTATATGAATGTAATATTTGTGTATATGCGTAATGCATGATTAAGTTACTCCTAGGTCAAAGGGGGGGTCATAGTAATAATAAATTGATTATCACTAAACTAGGTGCTTTATTGTAATTCTTCTTATATTGTGGTGCTGACTATAAAATTTTAATTTCCTTGGCTTGTATATCAACTATGAAAGATATGCGCACTACTTATTCTTTTCATAGACCGTGCAACTTAAAATTGTTATAATAATTAAAAATATAGTCTCATTGTTATTTCCTTTTCATGTAATTATTTAAACCAATACATTGATATATATGTGTAGAAAATGGAATTAATTGGACCGAGTTGACTTAGTCGGTAATCTTCCTTAGCCATAAAATAGTTCTTTTAGGCTTTTACAACCCACGAACAAAAGGCTCTACTCTGTGTTTTCCCTATTATTTTCTATCAAGTTATGCATGATAGCGTGAAGAAATCATATACTAGATGTTCAAGGACTTATAGCAAGAGACACAAATTAGTGCTCCTTGGAACTTAGAAGGTATTGTCGTTCACTATTGATTGTGGAAGCTCTTCATTTATACGCATAAAGCTGCTGAGTTTTGTTATTTTTTTTTATCATATGTTCATACTTATGTATGGATATATAGATGTATTTATGAAAGTATTTATCCTTGTATATGTATATATACGGCATAAATTTCAAAGTTGGACTAAATTCTTTAATGTTATATTCTTGCCTAAGTTACTAGTCAGGCTAGAAATCAAATCATCTATTTAATTATTTATTTATTTTAAGAGGTTTCTAGAGATTAATTGATTTGTTATGGCCGTATACTTATTGAGATGCATTTTAAATTAATTTATTTACTAGTGTATTAGAACTAGTTTTGATTATATTAGTTTGACAATTTCAATGTTCTTGCTAGTTTTTATCTGCACTATTATTCCAAGTCCCTTGTTTTAACATTATGTTTGGCATTTACTACAAGACAAACAAAAATTTGGGTTACTAGAATGCTTGCATATTTGCTGGAAGACTTAAATAAAATAAGAGTTTGACCTTTCTTATTTCTCGCATTGTATTGCTAAATTTGTACGAGATATACTTTATCAAATATAATAAAGCTTGATTAGATTATTATGATAATGTCTTGTTCATTAAACTTGACCTTCTTTATGATTTTTTTATTATTAGACATTATAGTCTTATGGATCACCTTTGAATTTGATTGAATATCTGAGATTTTATTCTCCAAGCCACATGTTTGAACACTTATTCTAGGAACTAACAAATGTTCTAAGAAGCTAGATTTACTAATATGTGAATTGTTTAGTATTGTGAAAGCCAATATATTTCATTGTCACATGCTAAGTGTATCATAATCTATATCAGATCCTTAACACACCTGCTATCGAGGATATTGACCCTTTCTACTATCTTTTCTACCGGACACAAAGTAAGTGAAGATTTATTTTAACTGCATCAGAAGAACAATAGTGGGAGCCATTCTATAGGGTGCTTTAGAAATAGGAGCTGTACTAGGTAGCAAGTCAATAACAAACTCTATCTCTCTATCTCGGGGTAATCTTGGTAGATTTTCTGGGAATACCTCTAGAAATTCATTAACTACTGGTACTTCCTGTGGCTTCATCATAAGTTCTTCTCTAGTATCCATTACATTTGCCAAATAACTAGTACATCATTTCCCAAGTAACTTCCTTGCTTTTATCATTGAAATAATTTGTACCATTTTCTTCCTAGAAGACCCAAGGATAGTAAACTCTTCTTCACCAGGTGGCTGAAATACTACTCTCTTACCATTACAATCAATGCTAGCATGATACTTAGATAACCAATCTATACCCAAAATCACCTCAAAATCCTGTATATCCAACACTATTAAGTCTACCCACAACTCTCTACCATCTATCTGTATTGGACACGCTCTCAAAACTTGACCAGAATATAGTACTTCTCCAGATGGAATAGTTACACAGTATCTTAAATTCAAAATTTCTACTGATCTGCCCAATTTTCTCACATATGCTAGTGATGCAAATGAATGTGTAGCTCCTCAATCTATTAATGTATTTGCAAAGATATCAAGATAGAGATCTCACCTGCTACAACAGATGGATTAGCCTCAGTATCTATCGCAATCATGGTAAATACATGAGCTAGAACTTTCTTTTGTTCACCAGAGGTGGAGGGACAGACTCTAGAATAATGTCTTGTCTTGCCACATGTATAGCATGCTCTACTACCCAAAAGACATTCACCTTTGTGAGACTTCCGACATTTCAGATATGTAACTTTCTGATTCAAATTCGATTGCATTTGTTGTCCTTTTATTGGGCATTTTGAAGTATCTTTTCTTTGTCCTTGACCCTGTGAGAATTTCCATTTGCCGCTATTAAACCCTGGTTGAGTACCTTTTCCAAAATTTGCATTTTGCCTAGCCAAGTTTATATTTTTTCTAATTTCTAGTACCTTTATCACCTTCATATCAGCTTTCTCAGCTTTAAGGGCTTTCTCCGCAACTTCTGTATAAGGTACACTTTTTCTTGTAGACATCTTAATATCCCTATATATTTCTGCTTTGAGCCCCTGTAAAATCTCGTTTACTTTCAACTCGTTGGTACTCACCATATGAAGAGCAAAGCGGGATAGTTCATCAAATTTCTTTATATAATCACACATAGACATGCCATCTTGCCTTAAATTAGCAAACTCAGCTGCCTTTGCAAGTCGATGTGCTTCAATAAAGTACTTCCTATAAAAGATTTCCTTGAATCTCTCCCAAGTCAAACCGTTAACATCAGTGATTGACTGTATGGAATCCCACCAATGCCTGGTGTAACGCCCTTTTTATCCTCCTACTCCTAGTGGAAATTTATTAACTTTCTATTTACAAAGGGTTACTTTTGGAAGATAATCCAGTAATTATTTTTCCAAAATACGAGCCAATTTGAACTTTTTATTTTCTTTAAAACTCTATGGATAATTGACTTTACTTACATACATGATCAGTGTATACATATATTACAAAATGGAACGTAGTAAATAGGTACTAAAAACATAAACTAAAATTAAATTCATTGAGAGACTATAAAAGATCCCAAAATACACAAACTAGGCCCCCCCCACAAGTGTTCAAAATATCCATATGTATAACACCAAGGTTGGGCCTCTACTTCAACTCACAAGCTCATGCTATCATCTCAATCATTACCTGCAACATAAGACTATAATGAGCTATAGCTCAATAAGTAAAGTAATGGATGACGTTTTGCTAAATGACATGAATTAAATGTATGATCGTAGTTGCTTAAATGTTTCAGTATAAATAATTTACTTTAGACCCTCCCCTATCTTGTGCCCATTATCCAGTTCAGCACTGTGCCTATAGGGCTTCCTGAATTAATGATATCTAATAGGTTCTCCTCCCACCGGCTCTTACCATAGTGGAGCTCATTACTAACCTTATTCCATCGTTGTCTCGTCGAGCTCAAGAGATAAGGTGGCCCGAGACTGCAGTTTAGTCTATTATATAACTTGGAGGAGGAATATTGTGGCAAACCTTCTGACTAATTGTGTAACGCCCTCTTTATCCTCCTACTACTAGTGGAAATTTATTAACTTTTTATTTACAAGGCGTTACTTTTGGAAGATAATCCTATAATTATTTTTCCAAA
>JXTB01000837.1:26502-64579 GCA_002914805.1 Parasponia andersonii | reverse complement strand
AATTTGGTTCCAAAAAGCGTGAAAATGCACTTTACCGAAAAACTACAATTTTACCTAGTTATCATCAAACTTGATTTTAATGCATGAGCACATTGTATTGTATTAATGAATATATATTCTTTGTTCTTCTCACACACGTAGCTCTCTCTCTCTGAGGGTACTGAGCCTTTACACTGCATGGGAACACTTCGACAAATATTAGTACAATAACAAATATTGAAAGCATTTAACAATAAAGAATGAGAAATTTACTGTAAAGTTGATTCTAGTTACTTGATATATCTTTAATGCAATATGAACATGTTTATTATTGGCCTATTATGCATGTGAGAATCTTAAGCATTACACAAAACCCTAGAGATGAGATTAGGGTTTATCTCTTATAGCGTGTTCGCGTATTCCTCCTTGATCTCATATTGATGGTGATCAAACCTCCAACCTTAGATCTTCTTATCTATGCTCTTGCTCTTGGTTGATGAAGCGAGTGGGCACCAAGTCAAAACCTTCCTTGAAGAACCATCAAGAAGATTTTCTTGATCTTATGGAGCACTTGGATGTGAGATGAGACTATGAGATAGTGGAAAACCTTTTTCACTCTCACATAGCCTAGGTTGGCCGAATTTTCTCCCCCTCTCGCTGTGTCTTATGCGTGTTACTCCTTAGAGTTACTATGTAGTTTTTTCTCTCATATATCTTACATATATGGGACCCAAAACTGCGAACTCTAGTCCAATTAGGATTGGGCTTGTTCTCCAATTTGGACTTTGGATGTATTTTTATAAATATGTCCAACTCATGAAACTTATTTATAAAATTACCAACTTCTGTGTAGAATCATTATTTTACACAGTTTCATGAAACTAATTTCACAAATACCACTAACGAATTAATGAGTTTAATTGAGCTAGACAAGGGACTTAATGGATCCAAATAATCTAAGCTCCAATAATATGGTAAAAATCTGTTCATAAGGATCTAAGTCTAAATCATTAAGTTTGGTTCCTTTTCATGCATATTTTATTTAGGGTCTTACACTAAAAAAATCTTCTACTTTTTGTGTTTAGTCATTTTGATTTTACTATTATTATTATATGAAGCATTTATATTTAGAAGCTTAAGAAATTAACAAAATAAGTCTCTATGTAATATAAATTATATAACATCTAAAGTAGGTCAAATATGTTATTACATATTTATTCTTTTATATAATCTATATAACAAGCAAGGTGAGGGAATAAATACCTTCCAAGTTTAGATCTTCTTTCTTACGTCTCCACCACAAAATTAAGTGCTCTCTTCTCTTGATTATAATTCTAAATTTCTAGAGTCGATGGGTAAGATATTGTATCTCTTGTGGATTTGGAAGAAAGTGAGGTAGAAAGAGTTTTTTTTTTTTTGTGAGAATGAATAATTGGAAATATGAAGATAGTTTTGGCTAAGTAATTTGAAAGGTTAAGCATGGATTTGAATTGCCAAATGAATGATCTATTTATAGGCCATCCATGGAAGGTATCCAATAACATACTTTCAAATTCTATTAAATAATCCAAATATCAATATTATCAATTTGTCAATATATCTTCTTTTCCTACTCCATTACCTTACCTTTTACTTTATTTTTTACTCATCCACTACTTTTGTCTCTAATTTTTCTTCTTCTTTAATTATTTGGAATCCAATACCACTAGCTCCCAAAGAAAGTTTCCACTATATTAATCTTTTTTATACCTTTTAAATTATTTTGGAGACAAAAGTTACTAATTAGTTTTATCTATGTCTTCCACTTTGAATTATGGCCACTAATTTCCAAAGAATATTTCCATTATGATTTTCCTTTTTTCCTACCTTTTGAATTACCCATTAACTTTATCCATTTCCTTTTCTATTCCACTCATTTAAAGTTATTACTTTCCTAAGGTAAATTTTTACTACTTTTCCTCTTTTTCTATAACTTATTTTCCACTCTTAGATTGATTTGTCTACTTAATTCTTTATATACTTAAATCTTAGCTATTCAAATTATGGCATGGTACTATTTTGGTACAACTATAAACTTTAGGTTATAAAATGTAACAATTTTAATGTGACATAAACATGTCACATTTTTAATTAGATTATATTGATGTACATAATATAATTATTATAAAATCAATTTATTATTAAAGAAAACTAACTTAGAAATTCTAAGTTAAAGTGAGGATTAACTATGATTTTTTCATGTAATAAAATTTAACATTAAAATAATATTACGCACATAATTTCAAGTATTTGTGAATACAAACTTAATAAAATTCGACACTAAGTATATAATAATTCTACTAATATTGCAAGTCTAAAGATTCGTAGGGGTGACACGAGCCCACCAAAGAAAGAACACCAGTTTATCAATCGTCACGCATTTCAACATCATGATCTGTTAATATGGATCTATGATTACTGAAATATACCATCGATAGTATAGGTGTGAAATTGGTGGTTTCTAAATTTATCTGTACACTATTGTATGGTATTTAGTACTTGTAGATGCAAAAGACCATGGTAATGACGTTGATAAAATCTTAAGACCATGGTAGTTTCTTATATATATATGCATACATATGCAAGCATGGTTCTTAAGATCGTATTTTTCTTGTAGAAAATACATGAATATTTAAGGGTACAGAGTCTACAGACACACCAATGCATAGGAATAAAAAGAAATTATAAAGAAGGAGCTGTTGGCACTTGGCAAGAAACTTCATTAACTTTAAGCAAAGGAAAGAAAAAAAATAAGAAGAGTTCACCTGTTGAATCTGTCTCCATCCTCAAATTAATAAATGCGTCAATGAAACTTTTAAAGCCTGAATTTCTTTCCAAGTCTCCGCCATAACTTGGATACTTTTCCTTTTTGAAAAAAATGTTAATATTGATACACAACCAAACACAGTTGGTCTTTCTTTTTGTTAAATTCCAGTCAAGAGCGTTTAGCAGCTCATATAATTTCATCCTTTACCACTCAACTCGGTATTTATATGCCTAAGTTTCTTTTGCATGATCATACAAAAGAAAAAAAAGTCTTCATCCATTAAAAAAAAAAGTGCAAATCCTGTAAACCGAGTCTCTCCAGATTCTCATAACGGGAAGAGTTTGATTATCGAGATGCCTTCCTTCCATGTGTTCATGACAACCCTTGTGATCATCCCTGTCATTGTTAGCTTCTTTAGCTTCAACACTAAAGCTGCACCAGAATACAGATATCACTTCTGCTCAAACACAACCACTTTTGCCCCAAACAGCACTTACCAATCCAATCTCAACCTGCTCCTCTCTTCCCTCACCTCCAACGCCACTCGTGACACTGGATTCTACAACACCACTGTTGGCCGGGACCCAAGAACTGCAGTCTACGGCTCCCTTCTATGCCGTGGTGACGTCATCCCCGACGACTGCCAAAATTGCGCAGCAACGGCTGCCAAAGAGATAACCCAACAGTTCTGTCCCATGGGAAAGATTGCCATAATATGGTACGACCAGTGCATGTTACGGTTCTCAAACGTATCTTTCTTTGGCAACATGGAAGAAATTCCTACGATTATTTTGGTAAACAGATTAAATATTCCTGAGCCAGAGCGTTTTTCTGAGGTGTTGGATAACACAATGAACAAGTTGGAGGATGAAGCTGCGGATACTCCATCTGGTGCTAAGATGTATGCTACCAGAGAAGCAAACTTTTCAGGGTTGCAGACTTTATACAGCCTTGTGCAATGCACCCCGGATATCTCCAGCTCCGATTGCAAAAGGTGTCTTACAAGAGCCGCTGCTCTTCTTCCGAGTTGCTGTGCTCGACAACAAGGCGCAAATATTCTTTACTCCAGTTGTAACCTTAGATACGAAGTCTACCCCTTTTACAGGATCCAAGCAACAGCACCAAGCCCAACTCCACCATCTACAGCAGGGGCAGGAGGTAAATATTCACATATGAAAATCAAGGCCTCTCTGTAACATATGCATACATTTATTTTCCTATTTTTGCAGGAAATGGTAACATCTCACCAACAATAATAGTAGCGATTTGCGCTCCAGTTGCCGTCGTCTTGTTGCTTTTCACAGTATGGTGCTACTGGCAAAGAAGAAGAGTGAAGGACAAGTATAATGCTATTCAAAATGTCAAAACTGGTAGGCAATCGATTTTGCTGTTTCAGAAAGGTTGATTATATATCATACTTTCAAATTTTACATATTTTATTACTTTTCAGATGGGAATGAAATTACTGCGGATGAGTCCTTGCAATACGATTTGGGCACAATTCAGGCGGCCACAAACAACTTCTCCGATGATTACAAGCTGGGTGAAGGTGGCTTTGGTGCAGTTTACAAGGTATGGTCATGTGGATCCAGGTATCTAATCAATACTTGGACTAAAGTTTAAACTTAAAGCTAACGACACTCTTTTGCAGGGCGTACTTTCTAATGGGCAAGAAGTAGCTGTTAAGAGGTTATCAAGATCCTCTACGCAAGGAGGTGAAGAGTTTAAGAATGAGGTGCTATTGGTTGCTAAACTTCAGCACAGAAATTTAGCGAGGATGTTAGGATTTTGCTTAGAAGGAGAAGAGAAGATTCTTGTGTATGAGTTTGTCCACAACAAAAGCCTTGACAACTTTCTATTTGGTTTGTGGCTTTTAACCCATCTAAACTCTGTATGCTGATTTTCGTTCAAGTATACCTTAGTTTTTATCCATTTCCACTTAGAATCTTATTTCACATCAATGGAAAAGCAATCCCTCTCTCAACTCTGGACTCTGAAAAATCTTGAAATATCTGAAGGTCCAGAGGTAGAATAAACAGTTTGCAGATTTGAATTTCTTTATTTACCAATTAAAGAAGTCAATCAGGTCAATACATGTGTTAGTATGGGTGTTCGTGGTGTTAATTGCTTCATACGGATTTGATTTGTTTGGCGCATGTACAGATCACCCCGAAGGTCAACCACCATTGGATTGGCCAATACGTTACAAAATTATTGGTGGAATTGCTCGAGGGATTCTCTATCTCCACGAAGATTCTCGACTTAGAATTATTCACCGCGATTTAAAATCAAGCAACATATTATTAGATCGAGAAATGAACCCAAAAATTTCAGATTTTGGCATGGCAAAACTTTGTGGAGTCGATCAAACTCACGGAAACACCAGTAGAGTTGTTGGAACATAGTATGTAAAGAAATGCTTTTAAATTTTGTCATTTCAAATTTTTCACTGATTCTCTGTTGAAATGGTGCACTGTAGTGGTTACATGTCTCCCGAATATGCCTTCTACGGACAGTTTTCCGTGAAGTCTGACGTGTATAGTTTTGGTGTCTTGATCATGGAAATTATTACCGGGAAGAAGAACACTAGTTTCCTTGATTCAGGGAATAGCGAAGACCTTTTGAGCTATGTGAGTACAAACAAAATTTGCATTATGTAACGTTTTCTTCACGCACAACTCTGGTAGTATTCTCTGAATGAGACTTGATTGATTGACTTTCGCAGGCTTGGAAAAATTGGAGCGATGGGACGCCACTTGAATTGTCGGATCAAAGGCTGAGAGATTCATACACAGCTAATGAAGTCATAAGATGTATTCACATTGGGTTACTCTGTGTTCAGGAAGATCCAGCTGATAGACCCACAATGGCATCCATCGTTCTAATGCTCAGCAGTTACTCTGTCACACTCTCGCTACCCAAAAAGCCAGCGTTTTTTCCTCATAGCGGAACAGGAGGAAACATGCCATCAATAATAGTGGAATCGGAGAAATCTACTAGCACGACACCATGTACCCCTAATGAAATGTCCTTATCTGAAATTTACCCTAGATAGAGTACCATGAGGCTCTCAAATTCAGATCTTGTTGTCCAAGTTGGTTATTTATGAATCGAGAATTCTTATGATAGCTAATGAGTGCAGAGTCATTTTACTGGAATACAGTAGAAGCAAATCAATTGTTCAGCAAAACGTTCTACATTTTTCAATGTGAAAAATCAGAGTTCCTATTATTATTTGATGAATATGTTTTTTTTTTTTTAAAAAAAAACTAAGTAATTCCAAGTCATTTTCGTCAAGGGAACAAGATTTGCAGTTATTTCATTATTTGGTGCATTTGATTAGCCATGACCTACATTCAAAGGCACAAAGTGAAGGACTTTAACGTCAAGAACACGTAGCCAGCTTATGAACATAAATGATCTTCCTGGTTTTAGGGCTTATTCTTTTCTGAAAATAAATTTACTTTTCTCTAGATTTTTTAGGAATTCTGTCCACAAACCGTGGCATGTTTTTTTCCATGTTCTTTTTAGACCTAGCTAGCGTGAACGATGCGGCATCGAAACATAGACTAGAAAAAATCAAAGAAACAGACAGAGTATAGCCAAGTGTTTAAAGACTTGGTTGGCTATTGTAAGCTTCCCCATCCCAAACATACATGATACATCATTAATTTTCTAGGACGGAACATTGTAGTTGACTCTTTCTCTCTGATCCTCACCGTGTCTATTCTGCTCCTAATAATTTTCGTCACTTTAATATGACTTGACATTTCTAAGGATATTATTGGAAGGTTACTCTATAGAACAGATGCTGATTGAGTCCAGAAGAAAGATATTGATTAATTGTTCACAATACTGACATTGAATCGATAGGATGGACTGACTGATAAATATCTGCTCCAAAGAGAAAACTTTAATTGAAATAAAAAGGAGCTTTTTTTTTTTTTATTATTAAACGGTACATCCAGGAAATAACTTAGGTTCCTAGGAAAGAAACTAAGAAATCCTCTCCTAATTTATTAAATAAAAGAAAATAAAAATGAAAAAGTTATATTTTTTTTTTTTTATTAAATGGTACCTAGAGGAAATAACTTAGGTTCCTAGGAAAGAAACTAAGAAACCCTCCCCTAATTTATTAAATAAAAGAAAATAAAAATGAAAAAGGTACAAAATGTTTGAAAAATAAAATCTCTAAAATGGAAAATAATAACAGCTGAAAACAACCTTAGGAGGAGCCAGATAGTTATGCCGAAACAAAACTATTGTCTTAACTTCCCAACAATATCTCATTAAAAATCTTTTTGCGTAAAACCCAATGGAAAAAACCACAAAAAGGAAAAAAGAGCATATTGTATTATAAATGGGCAACTAAGAAAAGCAGTAACTACAAAGCCCTGAATAATCTTTCTTAATTGTATCATGGATAAATGGGGGAACCGGAATGCTACTAAGTCAGAGCTTGAATACTTGTCACTCTAGAAGCTAAAATATCAGCAACAATATTCCCTTAACAAAAGATGTGGGAAACATGAAAATGCATCTTTGAAATCAACCCAAGACAATGTATCCACGATAGTCTCCAATGCCAAGGAACAGATAAAGAATGAGACTTCATAATCGAAACCAAATAAGCCGAATCGCTTTCCAGTCATAAGTTTTTCCACCATAAGTCCCATGCATAGAAAATTGCATGAATCACAGCAGTCAATTCCACCTCAAAAGCATAGGCCTAACTAATAAAAAATGGCATAACCCCTTTAAAAAAACTCCTGAATGTCCTAAAAATACCACCACAACCTGCTAACCTAGGACAATCATAAGCAGCATCATCTATATTAACCTTTAACCATCTTATCGGTGGGACTCGCCAAAATACTTCAACTATTTTTGAAGTTTTTGATGGCTTTAACTTGACGTTTAGACATTTCAAAATTCCTAACTCCTTTAAAGAATTTCTCATAGTACCTAACCCAACGTTGTTAGATTCACCAACTGCACGCCATACTAGAGTGATGGTTATATGGATAGAAGTGAGCTCATTGTTAAACAATAACTTGTTACATGAAGTTCAAATAACCCAAACAGCAATCATAATAGCCGATCTCCAAAGCTGTAAAACTTGGCTACTAAAATTAGCCTCAAGGGCATTAAACCAAAGATCAATAATAGAGTCATCTAATTGAATATGTCGCCTAAAAACCGAAAAGATAGCTCCCCAAAGACAGCGGACAAAGTCACATGAGATGAAAAGATGATCAGCAGTTTCCTCATTTCTAAAGCAAAAATGACAACACGAAGTCATGATAAAGCCTCTCCGCATGAGATTACATTCCGTTGGAAGTTTATCTTGAAGAGATCTTCAAAAAACCATAGAACGCGATGGAGGAATATAGCTAGCCCAAAACTTATTATCCCATCTTTCCTTTATAGAAGAACTTACCAAAGAATTATAGGCATCCTAACAAGTAACTTTACCAGAAGTAGAATGTCGCCAAATAAGTGTATCTAGATAATCTCAGATAACTGTCTTTTGGATCTCTTCAGTAATCATCGAAAAATTGGAAATAACCATTCATAATCTGAAACAAGTTCACCAATGGTTGTATCAATGCCAGGTTCCAAAGTATCATTGCAATCTATTATCCTAATTAAAAGAGAACCAAGCCAATTATCACTCCAGAAGTGTACCTTAGAGTTTCTACCAGGTGCCTAAATTGACTCATCGATAAAAGACTAGATATGAGATCTCAAACCTCACCGAATAGAAGACTTCCAAAATCAACATTGAGTAAAACTATTGGAGAAAAATCTTCCTCTCAAGAATCTAAAAACAAAAGAATCATCTGTCAATAAGATCCAAGAAAGCTTCTTTAACAATGCCGCATTGAGAATTTTAGGATCTCGAAGGTCAAGACCACTGTCCTCTTTAGATTTACAGCGCATCTTCTAAGAGACAATAATCAGCTTAGCCACTTTGGATGATCCAAACTACAAAAAATTTCTAATTCAAGAAATCAGCTCTTTTAAAAGAGTAACCGGTCATCGATAGACTTGAAAAGAATAAGATAAATGACCCATGATTACAGAATTAATAAGGCTAACTCTCCCAGCAATTAAAAGATTCAAACCTTTCCAATATTTGAAGTTATTATAAATCTTGTCCAGTAGCAATTGAAAATTAGAACGCTTTAGAGAACCGACAAAAAGAGAGACTCCAAGATAACTTAATGACGAACCACCTCTCCTCATACTCGTGAAATTCAGGAAATTCAAAATTGTAGCAGATGGAATTGCACGACCAAAATAAATAAAAGAATTAGAATAATTCACTTGTTGCCCAGACAAAGTTTCATAATACTGGATGGCCTTCATAGTAACTCTAACATTGTTCTTAGAAGCTCAACAAAATAAAAGTACATCATCTGCAAAAAGATAGTGGGCTGGAGCCTTCTCCTTTCTAGTAGAAGTCATTGGAATAAGATCGCCCTGACGAATCAAAATATTGAAATAACGACTGAGGTAATCTTCAGCAAGAACAAATAAAAGAGGAGAGAGAGGATCACCCTATCTGACTCCTCTTGAACATGAAAAATAGCCATAAGGGGAACCATTAATCAGAATCGAAAGATGAGCCAAGTGAAATATATTTTCCACCCAATTAACAAAATTTTTGTCGAACCCAAAAGATGAAAGAATAGCTTTAATAAAGTCCCACCGCAAAGTATTCTAAAGCCCTTCTAATGTCCAACTTCATAGCAAAATTACCCCCCAAATTTTTTTTATCCAAACAATTATAACATTCCGAAGCGCCAGAAATATAGTTTCTAATACTTCTTCCAGGCACAAAACCGAATTGATTAGGAGAAATAATCCGAGAACAAATGCAACCTAAACGATCAGCAATAATTTTAGTAATCAGTTTGTAAAGGAAATTCCCCAAAATAATAGGACGATATTGATCAATAGTAAAAGCATGATCCACTTTTGGAATTAACACGAGAAAATTAGAATTAAGACCAGGTGTTAAACTACTAGAGTGAAAGAATTTCTGGACTGCAGGAACAACAACTTGACCAACAATATCCCAACAGTAGCAAAAGAACTTGCCTGAAAAGCCATCACGGCCTCGGGCACTCGAAGCATCCATATCAAATACTGTCAACCGAATTTCTTCTTTATTAGGAGTTCGACAAAGCTCCAAATTACCTGAAGAAGAAACCAGATTCAGAATAATCTCCTGAACACCAGAAAAATCAATAACACTAACTTGAGGCTCAGAGAACAAATTTTTATAGAAAGATTGAATATGAGAAGAAATTAAAGTAACGTCTTTCACAATATCCTCACCAATCTTTATATGACTCAAAACCTTTTTTGTCTGACGATGTTTCACCATATTATTAAAGAAAGTAGAATTTTTATCTCCTTTTTTAAGCCATTTGATCCTACTCTGTTCTCGGAGATAAGTTTCTTTCTGAGATAAATAATTGTCCAAGGTACAAAGTGCTTCATTTTCTTGGAAAAGAAGAGAGTCAGAAAGACCCTCATTAGCTATTCGCTCCTGAGTGGATAAAACATTCTCTGCGGCTTTGGAAATATTGAGCTTGAGATCACCGAAAACTTCCCAATTCTATAATTTCAATTCATGCTTCAAATCCTTAAGTTTATTAACCAAAATAGACATCGGGGAACCAAAGAACAAGACTAAACCTTATTAACAAAATCNATGAGCACCCATAACGGAATTAAAATCACCCAAAACCAACCAAGGACCAGTCACATGCAAGGAAGATAAGGAGTCCCATAAGTCACGACGAACAATATAATCACAACTAGTGTAGACAAAACTAGTAAAAAACAAGACACTATTAAATTTGAAAGATAAAGTAACATGTTGGGAATGAGAAGCAATAACCTGAAAATTGGAGATGGCTAAAGTGCCAAATACCCAGATTGAAGGAAGTGCTTTATTATTTTCAGCCATTAAATGAAAACCAAGAGAACTCCAAAAGTGGGAGGGAATAGAGCTAAACATACACATTGGCTCTGCTAAGCAAAGAATATCCGGTCTATGACGAATACATAAATCTCTAAGAGATCTTTAGGTACCAATATTAGAGATACCCCGATAATTCCAATAAAGGACCTTCATTGAGAAGTGGTTTTCGAAGCCCTCGTGAAAGGCTTAGAGTACTGAGCTTGAAAAGTTTTCTTCTTTTTCTTAGACTGCACTTCTTACCAACCCTCATCTTTTGATATGAAGAACTTGGTTGGAAAGAGATCAATAGTGTCCAAACTATGGTCACTCTTAGATTTCTCAAAAGAAGACGAACGCTTCGGATCAGAAATACCTACCTCGGCAGTATGGGCCTCAATATGCTCTTCATGAACCTCAGTGTTAACTACTTTATCCATATTCGAAATATGCTCCAAATCATGGTTTAAGGCTACATCCTCTTTAGAATTTGTGTCTTCGTCAATGGCTGCCAATTTATATTCCTTATCATAGTGAGCTTTTTTCTTTTCTAGGCTATTAACTATTTCAACTTCATCTTCCATATTTCTGAAACGTACAATAGAATTATCCTTGTCCAAATCTGATACAACAGAAGTGAAAATTTTCGTTACTGGCACATCCGGAGATTTTTGAACATCATTGGAAACTACCTGATTAGTAATAGGCTTTGTAACGTAGACTTGTTGCTTCGGGGCTGATTCCTCACTCTTCTTAGTGATCTTTTCCTTGTCCTCTTTTTGTTTATTATGATAATAATTAGAAGGAACATGGCCAATAAAGGAACAAGTAGAATAAAAATCAGGAAGTCTCTCATAAGAGAGATAAACAAAATGACATTCATCTCCGCTCTCAACTTGAATTGAGTCAAGCAAAAGATTCTTGAGATCAATATCCACCAAAACTTGAGCAAGATGACCAAATTCCCCATTAAGAGTAGCCTGGTCAATCTTCAAATGAACCCCCACAACCCTAACCAAATCATAAAGGATTTGTGGATGTCAAAATTCCCATGGTAATTCATAAAAGTGGATCCAAACTTGAACATTTGTAGTCTTTTGATTACTAAGTATGAAACCGGGAACCTATGGCTGACGTCTTAAGATACCTGGCTTAATATTCAAAGAACTCATACTCCAAATGAGTCTTATCTTGATCCGAAGTAAGCAAAATTAGAAAGTACCCCTTGCCAAAAGAAATAAGGCGCAAGATGAAATTTTCCAAATTAAATTTAGTCTTGCCTTTATATCAAGCAAAGACCAAGGTTTATCACCCTTAGATAAAATGACACATCCAATAAGAGAAAACTTACAAAGATTCAATCGTTCTTCCACTGCAGTAGGATTAACTTTGACTGAAACATAAGCACACTTTTGTTGAGGAATAGAAGATATGGAAGGGAGGGGCATAACTATTGTTTTCTTACTGAGAACCACATCAGCAAAGGATTCTGTATGGGGAGCCAAAGAAGAATCAGCCACAATATCCTTCTTGTAGAATGAAAAAAGATCTTTGTGACCCAAGGTGACCATGACAATCGGTACTGTAGTAAAACAAACAACACTAGCAGATCATTGTAGCAAGTCGGAACTATAGCGAAATCATAGCAGTTCACTATTCGGTACTGCAATAGAAACCCTAGCAAATCCTCAATCAATTTTTTCCAAGCCAGATGTTCGGATCAATTTGTCTATTTTATAAGGAAAGACATTTTACAAACCTCGATCGTGGATCCAAACATGTCCTCACGAAAGTCATAAATTCTCAATCGAAAACATAGATTTTGAGAACAGCATAAGAGTCGCGGCCTTAGATCCCCTTTCCCTCTATCATATTCTGATTCGCCTCCTTAAGTCGGCTATTGAATTCAACTTTAATCGCCTGTTGAGCAAAATTATATATCCAAAAGTGTGAATGGCATCTCGTTTTTTGCTTTTCCTTCTTCGGAAAATTGTGTGTGGCTAGAGAAAAAACCGAAAGATTATCTAGTATGCAACCCTTCACTTTTACTATTGAAAGTCGCCGTGTTGGAGATGGTGTTGTTTTGAGGATTTTTTTTTTAATGATACGTGCCGTGTTGACAGAGCGAGTAGTGGATTCTAAAAAGGAGCCTTAAACAAATATATAGTGATGATATCTATAGTGACAATATTATGATATCGCTACAGGTCCTCTATAGCAGTAATATTTTTATGTCGTTGCTATAATTTTAACGGGAAAAAAGAGCACCATAACTCACGCTAAAAGTTATACTATACACTCTATAATAACGGCAAATGTTGTTATTATAGGATTTACTTAATAAATTTTATTTTCTTTTAAAATATAAAAAAAAATAATATTAAAAAATAATATTTAATCTGTAATGATAACAATTGTCGCCGTTTTAAATTTGAAATAAAAATTTAAGCAGTAACGTTTACCATTCTAAATTTAAATAATTTAACAAATTATTTTATTTTATCTATAGTGAGGAGTTGTCGTTATAGGTTTTAAATGAAATTTTGAACGGTGACAGTCTCAAAATATGAGAACTACATCAATTCAGTAAAGTAAATATGTATACAAAAACATATACATGATTAGTCCACATCTAAATTTACATATAAAGCTCGTCCGTTCACCTTTTTGGTCTTATGACGCCAACATCGTAAGATCAATAAGGACGCATATTTTATGGCATGAACTCAAAGCTAGGAAGGAATTAAAGATTTTATCGGGCAGTAATTCTTCTAAAGAAAAGCTGAAAATTGTAGCGTTACGAAAATCACACAACTTTGCAGGCTTGGGAACTATGGAAGGAAGGAACTCCGTTGGCATTGTTAGACCCTACAATAGGACAGTCTTTTTCAAGAAATGAAGTCGTTAGACGCATCCATATGGGATTGTTAGGTGTTCAGAAAATTCTTGCTCTTAGACCCACAATGGCAACAATAAGTCTCATACTGAATATTTACTCTGTTACTCTTCCAATGCCTCAACAGTCAGCTTGTTTTCACCGTGATAGGACACCATTGGTCGAGCATGCCAACAAATGAGCATAAGTCTGATCAATGTACGAGCAAGTCAACATCATGGTAAGAAATGATGGATCCGTAATTACTAAGTTTACAAACCATAGTACTGTAAAGTGTGATAGAACTTTTGTTTAAACTATCTGCGTAGTTTTTGTGTGTAATGAAAGAGTACTAATGGTTGCATAGAACTTTTAATTAATCTAATGTTCTTCATTGAACATTCAAGGCATTTTGTTCCTTATATGCAGTATATATACATGATTATATAGTGAAGGTAATATAAGGAAAAGAAGAACACAAATTGAAAAGGAGCTCTATATGACAAGAAACTTCCGACATCTTCAAGCCAAAAGAAAAAGAGAATACTATATCCTAAAGTCCATGTATCAAAGACTTTTCAAGTCGTTGGTTCTTTTCTTCTATTAATAAAGACACATGAACAACCTGACTTCTTTTTATCCTTCAATTCAGCCGCGCAAAGCCTTTCGTAGCCCATATAATTGCGTTCATACCACTCAAGTCAATATCATGTGACTAAGTTTCTTCTTCTTTTTATTTTTTTCTTTCTTTTTTTTCTTTTCTTTTTTTTGTTTTTTCTATAAAACTTTCATTACCTAGCGGGGGAAAAAAAAGAAGAAAAGCAAAGCATAGTTAACCGAATCTCTCTCGAATGCTGCTGGTTCTCGGAATAAAAAGATGTTCCTCAAGAGGTTTTCCATCCATATGTTCATGACAACCCTTGCGATCATCTCCGCCCTTATCAGCGTTCTTAGCTTTATTAGTACCGAAACTGCACCAGAATACAGATATCACTTCTGCTCAAACACAACTACTTTCGCCCCAAAGAGCACCTGCCAATCCAATCTCAATTTCAATCTCTTCTTCTCTACCCTCGCCTACACAGCCACTCGTGATGCTGGATTCTACAATACCACAGTCGGCCGAGACCATGCAACTGTAGTCTACGGCTCCTTTCTGTGCAGTGGCGATGTCAACCCAACCACCTGCCAAAATTGTTTAGTGATCACAGTCAATGCCGTAAATCTAAAATCGTGACTTGTAGTAAATTTGAGTGAAAATAACAACTAATAAAGAATTTGTAAAATTCGACGGAAACTAAATACTTAAATTTTTCATTTAAGTCCTAAAATCATTGGAAACCAAGTACTTAAATTTTCATTTTAATCCTTAAATCATTAGAAATTCTGCACTAAAGGAATCTCTCATTAATTTTATTTATTTAGAGAAAAATAACAATTAAAGTTTAAGAAACTTGATAACTCCATAAAATTGGAGTTATCTAGTGCTAGTTTATTAGTTTATCCTGAGTTTTGTTATGATCTTGTTTATACTAAGTTATTTCAATTATTTTTCTTATTATTTTGATATTTTATTTGTTTGTATTGATAGAAGAATAAAATAAAGATGTTTGGTATAAAATGAGATGAAACAGACATAATGCAACAAAAATGAGGCAAATTGAAACTAAACGAGGAAATAGCACATCCAAAAAGCCAAAATTATGTCAATCTTCATTTATGGAGGCAAATTGAAACTAAACGAGGAAATAGCACATCCAAAAAGCCAAAATTGTGTCAATCTTCATTTATGGAGGATCTCATGGAGGATCTCATGAACTTGCAGCAACTATCCTTAACATGCTCTGCAAGAGAATCAAAATAACTAATAGACCTATAGAGAGAGAGTAAGATATGCAGCTTCAACTAAATTGGTTGATTTCCATTGTCAGCCACTACAACAGCAATAAAGGCAAAATAGAAAGCAAGCAACCCTTATTAGAAGACAATTTTTTTTATAAATAAACAAATAGCTAAGTAGAATGTCTTTTATTGCAAAATAGTGGCACTCAAATGATATTAGCTTTAAATGAACCAAAACAAATTTATTTAGCTGATTAGTTGAAAATTATTAACCTTGTAAATGTATGTTAAATGTAGCCATAAATAAGGCGTAACCAATATTACAACAAGCTGAATCCCTACCTGTCTCATAATCTTTAGGCCTTGTTCGGCATACCTGATTGGGACAAGGATGATAAATAATCTCAATCCCGGTGTCAAATTTTGACCAGACAAATAATCATTTGATCAAGAATAATCCGATATATTGTAGGATAAATAATCTCTAGCAAATTGGTGGGACTACATATCCTTAGACAACTCAAGAATTTTTATCCCAAAACAAAAGCATTCACTTGATAGTTAGATCTCTAGCCCTCACCTTTACACTCACCCTCACCTTTACCCCTTCCTATAGTGCCTAGATTGAACCGTCCACTGTCATCTACTGCCATCGATCTAATGCCACCAGTATTCGTCAAGCTCATGCCTCCTTCCTCTCGCCACTGTCACTTTCTTGCTCGCATTATCATACTCAGCACTTCTCAGTCCAAATTTGAATCAATAAGTGAGTTCTTTTTCAATTTTTTTAGGGTTTTCTCTACAAATTAGAAGTATTAATTGTTTTAAAATATGGATGAGAAATCTAGTTACCTTGTGTATTCAATTATTCTGTAACCCAAAATATTTTAATTTTTTCAATTTCTAGTAATTTTCTCTCTCAACTTCTGGTAATTGTTTCCTTTATTTGTTTGTTTCTTTGTTATTGATTATTTTGCTTTTAATTTATATCCATTCTTTATGTTTTTCTTTTTTTCAAGGGAGGGGGGATCTAATTTGAAATGTACAATGAATTTAATCAACATAAATAGCAAAAGTAGGAATAATTTCTAAATCACATCTTTGTTATTTATCAAGGTTAAAAAGAGAAGAAAAAAAATGACCTTAAACTTTCAGGAAAAAAATAGACCTTAAACTTTTGGCTTAAAAGAGGATAAAGAACAACAAAGTAATAAATAGATAGTATAGGGCAAGAGTGCCTGAGACAACTTAAATATAGTACTAAATAAGATCACTGATATTATATTCACCAAGGAATACATTAACTGAGATAAATAACAACTATATATATATACATATATTTTCTTTTCAATGGCTAAATTGTCTTACTACAGGATAGCTATTATGGTTATATTTATCCTATTTTTGGTTTCTACGTATAACATTAATAATAGGGTTGAGTTCATTCAGTCTTTTAATAAATTAGCCTTATCTTGATGTTTTGTAATTTCATGGTATTGAACATTCTTTCTGAATTTACTAATTTGGATGGTGATTTTTCTTTACTTATGATACTAATTATTTTGGCAACTCATATTATTTTATGTTGATTTGTATTATAGTTATGGATGAGATGGACATTGTGGTATATGTATTTGTAAGAAATATATATCTTAGAAGAATAATGATGGGCATTTTGGTGTTAATCAATACTTATGTTAAGGTTCAAAAATACTATGAAAAACTGTATGCTTAAAAACTATACATTTGTGAGTAATGAGATTCGCTTAAGTGTCTTAGACAGTTTTATATGGAATGGTGATAGGGAATACATGAACCAACTTCAAATGGACATGAGGACTTTTGGACTATTGTGTGAGTTACTTCAAATTAATGAAAAATTGAAAAAGGATGGATTAGTGACCGTAGAGGAGCAAGCATGTATTTTTTTTTACATATACTTACTCATCATGTGAATAATTGAACAATTCATAATGGGTTTAAGCAGTCGGGTGAGATTATTAGTAGATACTTTAATAATGTGTTGAATGGAGTTCTTTGACTACAAGGTAGCTTCTTGGTTGTACCAGACCATGTTCCCGAAAATTGCAATGATGATAGATGGAAATGGATTGAGGTATATTTATAACTTTTTAATTAGAAATATTTAGATTTGGAATCTTTAAAATTTATACTTAAAAACATTATAAATCTTTAAAGCTAATACATAATTCAATATTGAATTGGTTTCCTTTTGCATAGAGTTGTTTGGGAGCTTTAGATGTGACACATATTGAGGTGCATGTCAATGAAACTAATAAGCCAAGATATCGAAATAGGAAGAGTAAAGTTACCACTAATGTATTAGGAGTTTATGACTAAAATATGAATTTCCTATTTGTATTACCTGGTTAGGAAGATTCATCATCAGATTCTAGAGTTCTTCGCGATGCAATAACTAGACCAAATAATTTAAAAGTTCCCACAAGTAGAATCTTTTTGTTTTTTTATCTTTTTAGAGTCAATACTTTAATTTATAAAAATATTAATAAGAAACGATAATAATTTATATATGCTATTTTTGTTAGGTTATTATTACCTTGTTGGTGAAATTATAGTCGAACTCATTGAGAACTAGAAGATAGACGAGGCCGTGGAAGAGGCTACTAGGAAGGGTACACCTGCAGAGTAGATATTTTTTTTTTAAGAACATTGGAAATCACTAGACAAATGCGAGCTTGCTCTGCCGTATTTTTGTAATATTTTGCTCGGACATGGGTGAGGGCTTATTTTTACGATAATTTTTATATTCCTACAAAACAAAATTAAACATATATCATATGATAATATAACACATAATTTAACCAAGTTGTAAATCACTAAAGTGACTCATCGGTACGCTATTGTGATTCGAATCCATAACTTAAAACAAATTTGAAGTACTAGGATAGATTAGGTCACTTATGAAAGACAATGAGCATGAGTAATGCGAACTCAATATTTGTTTCCAAAAGTTCTATGTCAAAATAAAATGAATAGCAATATATCAAATCAAATGCATAGTCACTTTTTTGTTCGAGGAGGAATATCGCGTAATACGAAATGATAAGGCATGAAGGGAGGAGAAAATCCTAAGATTTTTAGAAATTTTAAAAATTCATTGATCCAAAATTCTAACCTTTCTAAATGAATATTTACATAGTTCCTTAGGAAGTGAGTAAGAGATTGCTTAATCTGATCCCACTACCCCCCGAATTTTATCGTGTTCAAGGATAGCCATAAAATTATAAAAGAAAAACCAATAAAAAGAAATAATCCGATAAATTGAAGAAATAATGCTTTTATTGATAAATCTAAATGATGAATAACAAGACTTGCCACCTAGGACATTAAAGCTATATGAAGATATACATGAAGATTTTTATTGATAATAACGATGAAGATGTTCTGCATTCCAAGAATGCTCAATGTTTTGTCCTCTAGTGTGGTCTAATTTGTACTTCCTAGTTTGAATGATGGTGTCAATAACATATGATCTTTCTCAAGATGGTCAAAATACACTAGCATTGTACTCTTTAGTATTAGGGAGAACTTGTGAAGAGCAAGATCACCAACTTAAAATTATCTATTTTTTACGTTAGAATTGTAATATCGAGCAGTACATTATTGGTATGACGCAACTTGTAGTCGAGACTACTCACGTTTTTCTTCTAGAAGATCGAGCTTAATCCTCATCAATATATTATTCTAATCTTGCTCATAAGTAGATCATCATAAGAAGCTCACACTAATTTCAAATGGGACCATTGCTTCATATCCATAGGCTAGAGGGAATGGACGCTCTCCAGTGCTAGTACGTTGAGTGAAGCAATAAGCTCATAGTACTTCAGGAAGCATCTCTCGCCAAGCTCCCCTAAATTCTTCCAGCTTCATTTTTAAATTCTACTTTAGTACCTCTTTTATAGTTTCGACCTGACCATTGGCTTGCAGATGAACAACAGTTGAGAAACTTATATTGATACCCTGCCTAGGTTATCATAAAAATTGTAAAATTCATCGCAATTGAATTACTTCCCATTATAAGAAACTATTGTGTGTGATATTCCGTATCGACAGATGACAGATTTGTAAACAAAATCTGTCATCTTCTTCGCAGAAATAGTATTTAATGCTTCATCTTCTGTCCACTTAGTATAATAGTTGACTGTGACCACTGTATACTTTAATCCACCCCGTGCTAATAGAGTATTTTGATAATATCGATTCCTCATATAGTGAATGTCCATGGACTAGTCATCAAAGTAAGAGGAACATGTGGCATCTAGGAATGGTTGCAAATCTTTGACATTTGTTGCACTTCTAGGCAAATTCTATAGCATCCTTTTTCATATTAGGCAAAAAATATCCTTGCTTGAGAGCTTTGTTCACAAATACCTGCCCCCCAGAATGTTTCCACATATCCCTATATCCTAATTTAAATCAAATATAAATTATTCAAATTGAAAATATAATGATTTATGGATAATTATCTAATCGTATTTAATCACATTAAATATCAAATTAATTTAAATAGTTTTTATCTATTTGGATTCAAAATTTAAATAGAAAGAGATTAGAAATCTTATCTAATTTAACAAATTAGTAGATATCTTATTTGAATTCAAATTAACTATTAGAGTTATCAGAATAATATCTAATCATATCTAATATCAATAAAAATCTAAATTAATTTGAATTGTCATTATCTGTTCACATTCAAAATTCAAATCCTAGAGATAATATAGGAAATCTTATCCAATTTCAAAAATTAGTACATATCCTATTTAAATTCAAATTAACTATTAGATAATATCCTAACGGTCTAATAAATTTATATTTCCATTATCCATTTAAATTGAAAATTTAAATCGAAAAAGATAATATAGGAAATCTTATCTACTTAAAAAGTATTATAAATCCTATTCAAGTTTAAATTAACTATTAGATAATATCATATTTATTTAATTAATTTAAATTTACTATTATCATATAGTAAATCAAATTTAAAATAGGATAATTCAAAAATAGACAACTATTCTAATCTCATTTGAATAGTTTCCTATTTAAAAATTTGAATTCAAATTAAATCATTATCTAATTAATAAAAAATAATTAATTAGGTTGGAAATTAGTAGTGGTGACGGAAAAACACCACTACCGTCGACCTACGGACTGTCACCGCTTGAAAAAGGCAGCGAGAAGTGGAGCAAAGGAATGGGGATGAGGCGGCACTGCCTGGCTACGGTGTATGACAAGGTTGTGCATGTTGGCGCAGCAGGCCACGCATGACCATGATGCAGGCCGTGCACAGGCACCGTTGGGGCCATGCCCTAGGTGTGAACTAAGTGCGCTCGTTAGGTACGCTGACTACGTGTTATGTTTAAAATGCATATAAGTAAAATAACTGCAAGTGTATGGGTCGTAAATAAGTAATAAAGTGATAAGTATAGAGTTGTTGTGATATCTTAAATCTCGTATGACACCTATCCCCTCACAAAATTAATTAGTCAATAATAACAACACTCTATATCAATTATATTAAAGTTATATTGCACTATTAGATGAGCATAAATTATTTTATAGAAACTAAGTTGAGAATTTTGAATATTTGCATTATAATTTTACTTTTGTGAATATTGACCATCATTCACTAAGTAAAATTTTGTAGTGAAATGCTCTGAAGAAGCTCATTGGTACAAATTTGATGTGCATTGAAATGAGTAGAAAATATTTGATCAATTGAATTATTTAAATCCAACTAAGTATGTGGTGATATTTTTGAGATATGTTTATAGCTTTTTAAGATACATTATTTTGAGATGCAAAAAAATGGTTTATAATTGAGCATTTTTTTTACACTTTCACATTTGGACTTATATTGCATCAACTTTGTATTTAAGTTGTTTTGTACAACTTATCACTTGTGCTTATATAATTATTCGATTAAAAAAAAACAGGGGTTAGTCGGGAACCGACTTTTGTTAAGTCGGCAAAGGCTGACATAATATTTATACCTATCATTATCATAGTTTTATTTAGAATCTTCTCCCTGCCGTAATCAACGACCACTATCTCTTTTTTTCTTTGTATTTTTAGTTCATGGTATACGTATATAAATCTAATCACTATAGAACTATTTTATTGAAATAATCACAAGCTTCAATTTATTGCGTAGCTTACGTTTCATAAGGTAAATTTTCATTGATTTATTATTGCTTTTAATTATTCTTGTTCTTATTTGACCTGTGCTTAAGTATTCTTGTTAAAGTAATATAAAGTCGATTTATATCATATGGTGGTCTATTTGAGGTTTTGGAAAATTTCTATGTGAAAGTAATATGAAGTCGATTTATATCATATGGTGGTCTATTTGAGGTGTTGGAAAATTTCTATGTTACGTGTTGATAATTGTCCTTATTAGATCTTACTTGAAATAGTTCTAGAAAACTTTATGCAAATGTCGTATTTAATATAAGAATTAATGAATATGGTTTATACAAACATATCTGATATAATACTTTAGCTAAGAAGAGAGTCTAAGATCCACTTACGATTTATATTTGTTTTAGATACCTAGGATACTAATAAGTTGATGGTTAAATTGTATTCAAACTAAAATTTTGTTATTTAGCTTATATGATAGATCGTATTCTAGATATCACTCTTATTTATATTTAAGTTCTTCTTTCTCATGTTAGTTTATCTTATGGTAATCTTTGTATTCCTATTTACTCTTAGTTGGGTATTAGTAAACTCTTACATATAGAAAAGCACTAACTAATATTTCAGATTTTTAATTTCTAAGCTATTAGTATTTATATTGTTTATAAATCTGATCACTTGGAAAGTATTTGGAGATATGTGTCTACTTATTGTCTGATTTAATTATGTGACTAGATTTTTGGATCTGAATTTCAACTATTAGGCTTGTTTAAGATAATTCATATCAATAACATTAATTCAAATGAACTCCTAGTTAAATATTTATATACATATATATTGTATTAAATGCAGACAACAATATTAAAGTATTATTTTGCTTAATTTTACCTGTTAAGTAATTAAATGAATTAGTCATTACTACAATATCAGGGACACATCTATTGTACCTTGAGTAAAGAGTATTTCACAGGCACAAACGTAAAAGTTCAGATACGACGTAAGTAACGTCACATCTGCAGTGTAAAAAATTCTTTATTTCTATGAATCTATGAAATATGTGGATATGGAATTTGTGAATATGTGTACATATATATCTTTTATTCAGTTTTTCATGAGATATGAATACGTAGTGTATTTATATTGCCTGATGAGTATTGGTGAATAGGGTGTGGTGGGCCAGCGCCCAAATATGTGATATGGTTCCTTCGAGGATACTTTGGTTCTTTCAGGAATATTCTGACCATGGTATGGGGTGGATCTCTACTATACACAGAGGGGATTATCTGGGATTCGAGACCTCCATATAGCTCATGATATGTTATACATTCTTTGAGTGGCTCAGCATGTAATTCACGGTCTTATCAGGCAATACAATATACACAGGGATCTCAATCATATGATTATTTGTTTCATGTTATATGTATTATGTATCTACATACGTTACTTACTGAGTTTCATAGTTATAAATATTCTTATATTGCAGAAGGTACTGTTGATATGTGAGTTTAGAGGATGAGTACCAACTTTCTGATCATGGCTTGTATATATAAGCATTTTGACACTGTGGTTTTCTTATAGAGGATTTTGTACGTATTTTTGAGTGTGTGTATATTATGTATATTTGTATAATAGACCCACTTTATGTATTTGTGTAATTGTGAGTGGAGTTTTCGTTTTTCTTTTAGAAAGTTTAAAAAGTTTTAAATTTTTCCCAATTTCATCAGTTCTAAGTCGAGTAACGTCTCCCAATCTCACTAAGTATTTATACAAATATCATTACTTATGTGTGTGGAATCGGAGGATATTATAGTTGTCGATCCCACGGAGAATTGGGTTTTAAATTATCGTTAAGTACCAAAATTATCGTGACCTAACTTAGGCGAGGCAACCACACTAAACGAATTTATAAGTTAAATAAATACAATGATAAATATAAATATAAAAATAAAATATGGAAACTCTATACACAAATACAATAGAGCATTGAATTCAACTAATCATCAACTATATCTTTCGATCACCAATTGCATTCTAATCAATTATTCTTCATTACAAGAACCAAAAGGTATTTCTACTCCCTCTCTCGAGTGTCTAGTAAATTCATTCCTAAATTCCAGTTCTATTATCTTCATTCTAAAGGTAGAATTCATTATGTTTAATGGCTCTTTGATCATGGCTTCAAATGAATAATAGGTCTTAAGTCCTCTCAAACTTTACAAGTCCTAAGTTGTACTATCCTATAATTGTTTCGAAAAGAAACACAAGAAAACAAAATGATTTCCTAAAAGTATACAATTCATGGAAAGAAAATAATGACAAGCAAAACACAAGCAGAGCCACACCCTACAAATAATTATTCACAAGCGTTTCACCCCCAAACTCAAAATTGGCAATGTTCCATAAGCCCAAGTGAAAAGAACACGTACTGGGGAGGCGAGACATTCTTGCCTCCTATTAAAGTTGGCAAGAGTGGTACTTCAGGAAAGGTGACTTTAACTTAGATGGTGCAGGGCACTTTTTCATAAATTGCATTTTCAGGTTTATTCATACAAACTTGGTGATGCTCATCAAATAGCAACTTCTACCCATAATATGTGTCATACAACACAAGGGTCTTGGTACATTCTCAAGCTTGGCGATATATGGAAGTATTCAGCATGTATGGTATACTTAACTTGACATTGGCACATGTGATTAGTAGGCTTGAATGAATGGTGCTAGCAGTGGTGGAGGAGGTTTTAGCCACATAGGATCGTCATAAATATGATCTTTGATGAATGATAGCGGCATGATGATTTGGATCTGAAAGAGTGAAGACTCACAAGTGTTATCTTGTGATTCTTCCTCCTTGGTCTACTCTTGATTCTCCTCCTCACTTGAGTTCTCATAATCAAACAAACCCAAGGTCTTCCTACTTGCGCTTGGCTCCTCACACTGACTTTCATCATTGTTTATGACCTGTGCAATAATTATAGCCACTGCCCTTGTCGTGGCCTCAAGGGAGTCATAAAGAGACTCAAATTGTAAATTATGAATGGTCTCCATTCTCTCCTACAATTTATGGTGAAGTTTTGTCTCCTCCAAAAAGTGTGTAAAAAGATATTCAAGATCGGGAGAAGGCTCCTCTTAGTGATGTGGAGTATCACACCATCGAATCGAAATATTAGCATTATCTCCCAAACTGAGATGGCTTAGTAGATAATTCTAACCCCGATAGTCAAAGTGGGCCATGTCGGCCATGTTGGGCCACGTCGGCCATGTCTTCTAATAACCAATAAGCTTCATCAATGGATACTTGGTAGATAGAGATGCTACCATTTCCTTTTTCAACCCACATTCTTATTTCAGGTTGAAGGTTGTTGAGAAAATTTTGTATTTGATACTCCAGGGATAAACCATAATTTAGGCATAGTATGAGCAACTCCTTATATCTCCACCATACACAATAAAATAGCTCCAAGTCTCGTTGAGCAAACCACAACGGGACTTGTTGAACTAAACTCTCCAAGTACCTCATAAAACAAACATTTAAAAATAAAATCAAATAATTAAATAATCCCAAAAACACCAAATATCCAAAATTCTGATTTTATTTGTGTTGGTTTTCTAAAAATGAAAAGTAAATCTGAAATGCAAACAATTGAAATTTTGATACAACTAAAAAAAAAAACCTTTAAACCTCATATCTCTATTGGTAGTTAATTGAACAATTGCATTACTGACTTCGAGCTTAATGACATGAGCAAAGAGGCAAAATGACAAATATTTCAATTATAGCAGTTCATCCAAAATCATAAAAAGATATACGAACTCATACTCCTATGGCATCTAGGACTACAAAGAGAAACCATTTCGTTTTACAAACATCATTCTATTATTAGTAGAGAAATTAGAAATGGGTATTTGAAAAATTAAAAACTACCCCATTTTCCAATTTGTTTATGAGTTTTTGCATTATAGCCTAGATTTTGTATTTCTTCTTATTAGAAGTTAGTGAAGTGGTCAAAAACACTCCATGGATATAGGTAATTTGCCAAACCTTGCTAATTTTTGTATTCTCTTTTATTTTTTACATTTGGTATTTTCTACACATTTTTTACTTTCATTAATTTCAATAGCTAGCTTTTAGTTTATATTTAATATTGTCTTAGTATTAAATGTAAGCATTTGGAGTAGTTATACTTCTATATCACAATAAGTGGTATCAGAGCAACAAGTTCACCCTAGGCTTTAGTTGGTACCTATTTGAAATATTGGTAGAAATGTAAAAATTTTCATCAACATTGGTAAAGACAAAGACTATGACTAGTACGAAAATCAATGTAAATAAATTTGATGGTCGAAATAACTTCAGCTTGTGGCAGTATAAGTTATTGGATTGCTTATATCAATAAGATCAAGATATTCCTCCAGATGAGACGAAATCGGAAAAGATGTGTGATAAAGAATGGGAGAGGATCAATCATGAACCTTATGGTATGATTCGGTCATGTCTTTGTAGAGAACAAAAGTATCCATTTATAAGAGAGACTTCTACAAGTAAGCTGCGGAATGCACTCGAGAATAAGTACATGAAAAAGAGCAATGATTGGCTATACTTGAAGAAGAGACTTTTTCGCATCTAGTTGAAGCCTGGTATGACTATTGGTGACCACATTGATATTTTCAACTAGCTGATTGCAAATTTGTTGAATTTTGATGAAATCTTCAAAGATGAGAATAAACCAATGTTCCTAATTGGGTCCCTTCCTAATGAGTTAGATCATCTTTGTATTACATTGCTTCATGGGAAGGAAAAATTAGCCTTCGATGAAATAAGTGTTGCATTGTACAACCATGAGATTCGGAAGACAGAGTAAGAAAAGAATAGGGACGTGCCAGCAGAAGTACTTATAGCCAGGGGATATAGTCAAAGTTGTAAGTAAGAGAAAAGGGTAAATCACATTCAAAGGGAAGACCAGATAAGGATGAATGTGTCTTTCATCATAAGAAAGGGCATTGGAAGAAAGATTGTTCGAAGTTACATATCAAAGGCAAAGGCAAGGCTGCTTCTAATGCATTTGTAGCTAAAGTTGAAAATGATTAGTCAGAATTTTCTCTAGTAAGTCAGCTGTTAACAAATGTGGCGATTAGATTTTAGTTTCAGGTTGCACTTACCATATGTGGTCCAACAATGAATGTTCTTCAACTTTGAAGAACTACATGGTGGAGTTATTTACAAGGGTAATGATGAATGATGTAAAATAGTTAAGATAGGTTCAATTTGATTGAAGAAGAATCTGATCTCTTTGGGAGCTTTAGAATCTAAGGGCTTTGTATTGTCTATACGAAATAGAATTCTAAAAGTCATTTTAGTCTTTTCAGTTGTGATGAACAGTACAAGAAAAAATAACTTGTATTACTATACTAGTAGCATAGTTGTTGGACCAATTGCTATGATTTCTAAGGATGATGAAGCTTCAAAAATTACAAGGTTATGGCATATATGTTTGGGACATCTAGGGGAAAAAGCTTTCTTTAGTTTGGTGAAACAAGGCTTACTGAAATGAGAAAAAATCTATGAGTTGGACTTTTTTAAGCCTTATGTTTTGAGAAAATAAACAAAAGTAAAGTTCGGCATAATAATTCATAGTTCTGAGGGTATTCTGGATTATGTTCATTTAGATGTGTGGGACCTAGTAAGACAACTTCTTTGGGAGAAATGCACTATTTTGTTACTTTTGTTGACGACTTTTCCAAACGAGTTTTGGGTGTGTGTAAGGAGGACTAAGGATGGCGTGCTTGAAATTTTCCTTAAATAGAAAAGGATGATTGAGACTCAGACAGGCAAAATGATCAAATGACTTCGATCAGACAATGGTGGGGAATATAAGAGTGATCCATTTTGGGGAGTTTGCCAGTCTAAAGTGAATATGTATCACTTTACAATCAGAAAAACTCCACAACAGAATACGGTGGCAGAACATATGAATTAGACTTTGCTAGAGAAGGTTCGATGTATGTTGTCCAATGCTGGATTGGGCAAAACTTTTAATCATTTACTATCGTCTACAATTGGAGGCAAAAACCCTCTTGATGTATGGTCTAGAAAACTTGTTTGTGTCTTTGGTTCTTTTATTTATTATCATGTGAAAGAATCCAAGTTAAATATAAGAGCCAAAAAAACATTATTTATGGGCATTAGCTCCAGTGTAAAGGGATACTAACTTTGGTGTCTAAGCTCGAGGAAGATTTTGTTTAGCATGGACGTTACTTTTGATGATTCTACCATAATAAAAAAGGTAACACAAGACCAGGAAAAAATAATTAGTATTCCACAGCAGGTGGAGCCTAGTCAATAGCAGGTGGAGTTTAAAAAAACCACAATAGTAGTCCCAAATAATGTTGTTGAAACTAGTGGTGACACTCTATCAGCAAAGGAGAGCACTAATGATGAAGAAGAAGTTTCGACCTAAGAGCCTTAATAATAACAAGAATTAATTACACATAATAGGCCACGATGTCAAATTTGCAAACTTGCTCAATTTATTGTTATGGTGGTTAATGCACTTCCCATTATAGATGATGATGTTCCATCTCTGTACAAAGATGCAGTCAAACGTTCCGAAAATGTATAGTGGAAGAAAGAAATAAATGAAGAAATGCAGTCCCTTCAAAAGAATAAAACTTAGGAGCAAGCTCAACTGCTGAAGAACAATAAGGTAATTGGGTATAAATGGGTGTATGTAAAGAAAGAAGGATTTCCCGAAAAATATTATGTTCGCTTCAAGGCAATATTTGTAGCAAAAGGTTGTGCTCAGTTTGAGAGAATTGATTACGATAAGGTATTTTCTCCAATCATTAAACATTCCTCCATTAGAACTTTGTTAACCTTGGTCGCATAGTTGAATCTTCAACTAGATCAATTAGATATGAAAACAGTATTTCAACATGGTGATTTGGAAGAGAAAATCTATATGCCTCAACCAAAAGGATTCAAGGTTTCTAGAAAAGATAATTGAGTTTGCGTATTGAAAAGATCACTTTATGGGCTGAAACAATCGACCTGGTAGAACACAAGAAGTGATTTGATTGGTTCATTATGTGTCAAAAGTACACAAGAAGCAAGTTCAATAATTATGCATATTTTCACAGGCTACAAGGTGTGTCTTTTATTTATCTACTCTTGTATGTTAATAATATGTTGATATCTTCAAAGAGTCAAGAAGAAATTGAGAAGTTGAAGGTTTTATTGAATCAAGAGTTTGAGATCAAAGATCTCAGTGAAGCAAATAAGATTCTTGGTATAGAGATTAGTAGAGATAGAGGGATAGGCAAGGTTAGTTTAACTCAAAAGTAATATCTGAAGAAGATATTACAACGTATTGGTATGACTGAACAATTAAAACTTATTAATACACCATTTGCTCCTCATTTCAAGCTTAGTGCATCTTTGTCTTTGAGTACAAATGTAGAGCAAGAGTACATGTCACGAGTTCCGTATTCAAATGTGGTATATAGCTTGATATATGTAATGGTGTGTTTGAGACTCAAAATTTTACATTCAATTGGAGTTATAAGCAGGTATATGCATGATTTAGGTAAAGATCTTTAGCAAGTTATGAAATAGATTCTACGGTACTTATTAAATACTATAGATGTTGGTTTTGTTTTTGACCAGAATGATAGACTTAGTCAGTATGTGGTTAGATATATTGATTCTGATTACATTGGTGATTTGAATAAACTTTGATTAACTACTAGACATGTATTCACATTTATAAGAGCACCAATCAGTTACAAGTCTATTTTACAGTCTACAGTTACTTTGTCAAACATAGAGACAAAGTATATGGTAGTTATAGAGGCTTGAAGAAAGCTATTTGGTTACAAGGAATATAGGAATAGTTGGGAGCTATTCAAGAGCATATTTGTATTTATTCTAATGGTTGGAGTGCCATTCACTTAGCAAAGAATCAAGTATACCATATACGTACGAAGCATATTAATATTGTACATCACTTTATGCAGGAGATTGTTAATGAAGGAAAGATACTATTTTAGAACATTGGGACAATTGAGAATCCTACGGATATGATGACCAAGGTACTAACACCGATCAAGTTATATCATTGTTTGGACTTGATCTACATCCAACAACTTTGATGGTAGCTTTAGATGCATAATGTGGCATTGTTGTAATAGATAGAAGATATGAGAAATGGAAAAATTTGGGTGGGACTTACTAACTCGCCATGGTGAAGATTGTTAGAATTTTGTAAGTTAGCTTTTATAATTATTTTCAACTCTGTCCCACATCGCATGTATATAAATATTTGGGATCTATAGGTCGTTAAAAATTTGGGTGGGACTTACTAACTCGCCATGGTGAAGATTGTTAGAATTTTGTAAGTTAGCTTTTGTAATTATTTTCAACTCTGTCCCACATTGCATGTATATATATATTTGGGATCTATAGGTCGTTATAAATAAAGTCTACTGTAATTAGTTTTAATTATCTCAAAATTAGTTCTTTATTGGTAAGGATCGTTAGTCTTAAGGACCTCTATAATTTTGTTTTTACCCATTTTTCAGTTTAGTTATGGGTTTTGATTATAGCCCATATTTTTTATTTCCTCGTATTTGAAGTTAGTTAAGTAGTCAACAATGCCCCAAGGACGTAGGTAATTTTTTGTGTATTTTATGTTTTCTGTTAATTTCAATAGTTAGTTGATAATTTATATTTAATATTGTCTTACTATTAAATATAAATAGTTGGAGTAGTTTTACTTCTGTTGCACAACAAAATTAGCAGACTTGAGGTCCCTCTGAATGACTTCAAGGGAATGACAAGCCTCCACAACTGCGATAATGGTCACCCCTCTCGAATGATGATAAGGTAGATTTGACTGGTTGAATACGATCCAATTAAAGATGGAGAAAAGGGAGGGATTTTGAGAGAGAGAGAGAGAGAAAGAGAGGGGCATAAGTATTTTTTTTTGAAGAAATCAAAATTGCAAATTAAAGAAAATTCAATTTTAGGAAAGGAAAATTTTCTCGCTGTGTTGAGAAAAATTTTACCCATGTGTGTTCATGTAAATAGAAACACCTTTATGATGGGTATGGTAATGCGCCAATGTGCTCTTCCTAAGGGCTTCGTCCAATGGCTATTTTGGCCTTGCCCATGTCCACGAGCCAAGACCAAAAACATGAGCCAAGACCAAAAACATCACGAGCCCAGACCATGCCCTTCCCAGATCCACCCTAACTGGAACCTCTCCACTCTTACAGCATCCACCTGGATCCTCCACCGTACCTTTCTCCATCTATCTATACCTCTTCGAACCCTTGAGTGTGGAAAGGAATTTACAAATATCTATTATGTAAACCCGAATGTCTATCATTTTTAGGATTCAAATGTTTTTAAATTTATTTTCTCATTCTGTTTGGGTTCAAGAGTTCAAGATGTCGGAGAATAATAGAGATTTGGAGTTTACAATGATTAGATTTAATGCTCTGTAGAGGAAGTTTGAAAGGGAAATGAAAATGTGATTTTATCGCCCATTGAGTTTATTTGGATGTAATTCAAAAACCATAAAACATGATTTTTTTTTCTTTTGATTTTTATATTTTGTTTTAATGAAATCTCGTTAGCTACTAAAAAAATCAAATGGAAGCAACCATTTAGTAAAGATATAAGTATAAATATAAGTTGATAAATAATCCAACTATTACGGCATAGTCTAATATTATGAGTATCACCCAAAAATAATTATAGTCTAAATTGTTTCACCGAATCGTAATTGTGACATTTTTCCTAAAATGCAATGAGGTATGGGTTTGGCTACTAAAGGTTGAGCGTGGTAATGTTTTTATTGGAATGTTGTAGTTATATACTTTTAAAAGCCCATTTTGTTGTTGTTGCAAATTTATTGTTGCTACACAAGTGCACGTATGGAACAAATAATATAGTAGTGAGTAGAATATTATCTCCAAAGGAATTGATTATCAAGTTGATTGTAAAAACTAAATATCAAACAAGATAGTTTACAAATAAGCAATAAAAATTTGGAATAAGATAGCAAAAACTAATGGGTGCAAGTTTCTAAGAAGAGAGGTTCCTACATGAACATATCAGCAGATTGTAAATTAATGATGGGATTAAGGTAGGATTTTTGAATCCTCCTTAGTTGTAATTCTAGATACAAATATTGCAGTAATGCTATGGAAAAATCACTCTTGTTAACCTAAAATTCTGTCTGCATATAATAATCTTCCGAATTTACTATATTTAAATTCTTCAAACTAGATTTAATACATTCCTACACTGAACCAGTTTTCAAAACACTATTTATAGCATGAATTTTAAGGGTTATGCATGGTAACAATATCATTTCCTAGATATCATTCAATTTGAAACATGTATATCATTCAGGCTAGATCCAATTAAGATTAACCTTTCCAGAATTAATCCTAATTTATTTATCGTAGATATTTGTGGCTAAATAATAACAAGAATTAACAAGTAGGCTCACTTTAATGAACAATAGAAAATTTTCATCAATATCAAAACAATATTTAAGCGATCATTACAACTTTAGGTTTATTATAATCCCAGCTAAGGAAAACTTAGCTCATGTTCTGGGGTTCAAAAATTAGTAACCCAAAATAATCCATTGATTATATAAAAATACAAGAAAAATAAGAATAAAAGAAAAAGTAGGAAAAGCTCTAGCTGGATGATGAATATGTGAGCTCTTCTCTGCTTGTACTCTTTCCTCCTTCATCCTTTCCTTCTTTGTACTATTCTCTCTTCTTTTCTCCTACTTTTTCCATTTTCCCTCAGCTCAGCCACTTTTTCCTTCTTATAGTACTTCCTTTTCCTTTTATATTAGAGTAGGTGAGGTACCCTAGTACACGTGTCAAACAATTAAGGGAATGAAGACCACTTTATCATTATCTCTCCTTAGCTGGTATTTAATATTAGCTGTCATCGTCAGCTGTGCACAAAAAATTCTAGGTAGAAAGAGAATCTGCTAACTCCGTTATGCTTCTGTGCTACTGCAGCAAAACTGATTCCAACTTTCGATTCAAATTCAGTTTTTCTCCTAAAAGACATCCATTTAAAATTCTGCAGAGCACAAATCCAAAATTCAGCAATTTTACTAGAAATTTAGAGAAATAAAATAGATATTAACTAAGTTAGATCTTAAACACCAAAAACAAAAAAATAAAAAATAAAATAAAGCAAAGAAAGACACTTAGATTAGAAAATTTATTTCTTTAAAATAACTATTCTAAGACTAAAGACACACCTAATAACTCTATTTTCATAGAGTTATCACACCCCCAAACATAGATTGTTACTCATTCTCAAGTGACAAAACAAAGAAAAATGACACACAAATGACAAATGACACAAAAGATCTCTGATTTCACTGACAAAAAAAGAATTATTCCTCAGTTCTCTGTTCTACTCCTTAATTTTGAGCTTATAATCAAAATCACCCCTCCTCCAATATTAGTTCAATTCATTACAAACTTAATCCCATGTGTGATTTTTCATTACAAACTCAAGTCATATCAAAATACGATCATTAGGCTTAAGTTATAGTTCCATAAGGTGATCTTTTAAATCTGTATCCACTAATGCAAGTCAACTAATCATTTAAGACTAATAAGGGTTTCGCAAATTTTCATCACAAAGCTTAATTGGGGAATTTATTTATTTATTATTATTATTTTTTCTTTCAAACACTCAGATGTCACAATGCCTTTTTATACGAATGCCAACATTGGTGATAAAAACACTCGATTACTTAGCAAAGTCACTTTCATAGTTGTCATAGCATACTCATATTCCAAACAACTATTTGATAAAAAAGTACACATAGAGCTCATGTTACTCCTGGTTACTAGGTAGTTCAGAATAGAGAAGTATTCATTATTTATGTCACTACATTTTTCTCTTTTTTTTTGTCGTACTCCCCCGAACTTAAGCTCATCTTAGACTTTTAATGTATAATACCTATACTAAGTCCTCCATGTTCGGTCTCCTAAATTCCGCCTCAAGAGATTCACAAAACCAGTTCTAGAACCTTAAACCCTCACAATAATTCAAAATTCCCTAAGCTTTCGAAAAGTCTTCTAATCCATAGCTTTAGTGCAAAAAATTAGAAATTTCACATCTAAAAGTAAAAGTAAGCTAAGACAAATATTCCCAATATTTGAGTCATGGTCATTCATCTCATAAGCTGAAAATATTAAAGTAGCAAGAATTTCATAAGATTAACAATGTTGCAGCACACTAGAGTGAGAAAACACACACAAGAAATTAGCACACAAAAGAAATTAACAGACAATCACATAGAAAAAGACTAGACTAACTCACAAAACTTAATCTAGCTGCGCCCCCAAACTTAAAACAAGCAGTGTACCTAATGTGACACAAACTAAAAAACTGAGAAATAAAAAGACAAACAAGGTGAGAACTCCCTGTTACAGCTAGGCAGCAGCCCTATAGGAATCATCTCCATCAGACTCTTATCCTTCCTCGTTGTTCAATTCTTAGAGAATCTCTTCTAAAAATGTAGGGAAGTTATACGTGGGCTTAGTGAAGTTCTTTTGCAAGGACCATTTTAGGGCATTATCCCTTTCCTTAGCATAAGCCCAGTATTGCTACTGCTGTTTATGAGACTATTGCAGCATGGTCATCAGTTGGAACTATTGTATGTCTTGTTGGCTCACCCGTTGCTCCAGCAATTGCAGCTTCGGAAGTATGCCTGCATTGGTGTTGCTACTTGATGGTGCAACAAGTCTATTGGAAGAAAGTTGATGAGTTGAGTCAGTTGGTCTCTCTTGGGCTATACGGGCCACGACGATAGCGTCAATCTCTCCTATATCATGGAATATCTCCTCATTAACAAGGCAAAGGGCACGGCCACTCCAGCACAATTATCTAATTAAAGAGGAGAAAAATAAAGCTCCTGACATTCTTTTAGCACAAGCACAAATTTCCTCACAAATAATTCAACCCATATTTATAGATTTCCCAGTGAGAATGGAATACAAAAGTAGACCATGGTCCTTTGAAATAGTTTTACAATCAGTAGTGGTCAGCAAACGAGATTTTAGAAAATGATACTAGATTTTGGCAGCTATGTTTAACAAGCTTTGCAGACAAGTGTAGGAACCACTGGAGAAAACCTTCCATTCAGCCCTTACTATAGCAACGGTCTCAAGCACTATTAGTAGCTCAGGTTTGGTGATTTCTTCAACAAACTCAGAGTGATCCCCTAACTCAAATATAGCATTGATGGCTTCCTCACTTAAAGTAACTTAGATATCTCTGACATACATAATGTCCTCTTCTGGATAAGTTAGATCAGATAAAACTCATGAATAAGTAGCATAATTGGGTCCTCCAGATGTGCACAAAGAATTTTCCATTAGTGTTAGGCAATCACATTGCCGATGAATAGTGGCTGCTCTATGGATTTAGTGTCATTCAACAGGAATCCGTTCTCGGCACCTAATGGCCGATTTTGAATGTGTTCTTCAAATTTGTCCTCAGCTTCATCAGAATTGAATTTGGTCACTTTGGAAGCTTTGCGAGCCACTTTCTTAATCCCTATTTTCTTCACAATCAGATAAGTATTCTCCCCCAAACTTGAGTGAAAACTAATCCCAAACAGAAATGATCGAAAAACATTATGGTAAGATGAAATCTTTTCCAACTTACCAAACTCAAAGATGCCTCTCTCTTTAAACATACTCAACCCTTATAGCGCCATCAAGAAGAAAGGGTAAAAAAAAGTTTGTTACTTTTATGAGATTGTGTGGGGCTAGGGTTTGTTATTTAAAAAGAGGAAAATAGACCCATTTTCTTCTCTTTTTTTTTAAAAAAATGGGATCGTGGGCTAATTATGGCGTCATGCAAGACCCTATGTCCCCACTTTTCTTGTTCTTCTTTTTTTTTTAACACTATAATTGGGCCTGTTGCTCTAGCAATTCTTTAATAACAATTTTATTGTTGTAGCAATTTGTCATTTCTTGGAAATCTACCTCTCTACACTAGAATGCCAAAAATTTTTCCCCAGATCCTTATTTTCCGCTTGTCTCCACTCTAAGACATGTTTCCATGCACAAGATTTAACCCAAAAATTAAAAATCCAGTTTTCTCATCTCTTTGCTCCCTTTTCTGTTCCTTTTTTTTTAACTAAACAAAGGAACATAAAAATGTTAAAGTCAGTATAAAGAATAGAATTAAAATATTTAGGGGTAAGAGGTATGTAGTGGGTTACCTAACAAGCGTCAATAGCTCGACTTCTTACTCAATTATGGATCTTGTAGGTGATTGAAGTCTACCCTCTATCAAACTCAGTTCCCCAATAATGCTTCAATCTTTGGCCATTGACTTTGAATTGGTGACCTAAATTTTCTTCTAGCAGGTCAATAGCACCGTACGGGTAGGCCTTGGTAATTTTGAATTGACCTGATGTTGGGCTATTTCTAACACACAACCGCAAGTATATGGAGTTGCAATAGGTAATACATATAGTAAGAGAGTGTCGATCCTACAAGGAATATTTGATTTACCAATGCTAACTACTAATTGAAACTAGCTTCTAACTTATCCAGACAGTAACAATTGATTATTTTATGCAATAATCAAAATATATATAACAATGTAAAATTGCAAGAATAGAAAATGAAATTAAGTAACGAAAATAGTTCTTCAAGTGTAGCCTAAGTATCCATCTAAGAAATAGTAATACTCCTTACCAGCTAGTCTATTGAGCATTTGGTCAATGAACTGTAGTGGGAAGCTATCTTTTCTTATGGCACACTGTTAAACTAGTTACTATTCTTGTGAGTATTAACCCATTATTATCATTAGCCACCACTGAAACACCTCTCTTTTTCAGCGCATATTGAATTGGGCTGACCCAAGAACTGTCTAAAATGGGGTAGATTATCCCTGCATCTAGTTACTTGATCACCTCTTTCTTCATAACTTCCTACATAATTGGGTTTAGACTTCGCTGATGTTCTACAGAATTGCTATGGCATCCTCCAGCTAAATCTTATGCATGCAGATTGTAAGGTTGTAGCAATTTTATGCCTCACCCTATATTTAGCTAAGATATTTCCAAACTTTTTGCTGGTAAAGTGTGTTCCTTCATCGCTTATGATGGCTGTCGGAGTGCAATAGCATGTGAAACTATTCTTGTGCAAGAACTTCATCGCCACCTTAAAATCATATGTGGGAAATGCCAAAGCTTCAACCCATTTAGACACATAGTCAACAGTTACCAAGATATAGAGATTTCGAGAAGATAGAGGAAATGGTCCCATGAAATCTATACCCCATATATCAAATTTTTCCCAATTAAGATCAAGGTAGCTTCTTCACATCGCTCCAAAATGTTTTCTAAGTTCAATAAGCAGTCTTCATAAGACTCGCCAAATACTAAAAAGTTATCCATAAAATCTTCAAGAGTCTTCTCCACCATATCCGTGAAAATAGACATCATGCATCACTGGAAAGCTGCTAAATCATTGCAAATTCAAAATGGCATTCTCCTAAAAGCAAATGTTCCATAACGGCAGGTGAAGGATGTCCTTTCCTGATCCTCTAGTACTAGCAATCTGGTCATGGATTCTACCACATGTCTTCCTGTAGCAACTCCTTTAGTTGGCTGTTGATAATTGTTGTTGGCCATCTACTCCAAAATCTCATACGCATCATTGTTGGATTTTGTAAGAAGAGCACCATTGGCTAAAGCATCTACCATTGTTCGAGTATGAGTGTTGAGGCCATTATTAAATGTCTCAATATGGATCTAATGAGACATTCCATGGTATAGGCAATTCCTTAGAAACTCCTCAAAGTGCTTTCGTGCTTCAGGTTATGATTCACCATCCAACTTTTAAAAAGAAGTAATATTATTTCAAAGTTTAGCATTTTTCATTACTGGAACATACTTCATCAAAAATTTCTCTGCCAAGTTATTCTATTTGGCAACTGAATTTGGGGGTATTGAGTTCAACCATACTCTTGCTCTATCTCTTAAAGAGTGTGGAAAAACTTTTTGCGTTAAAGCTTCATCTGTGACTCCTTGCAACTTGAATGAATCAAATACTTCTATAAATAACCAAAGGTGGAGATGGGGATCTACCATTGGTAGCCCACTAAATTGCCCTACAGTTTAGAGCATTAGAAACCTAACCGGCTTTAGTTCAAACTAAGGTACTTGAATTTTGGGTCTAATAATGCCATGATTCAGCCTATTGAATAGAGGACAACATACTCTCTGATTGCTCTATCACTGTCATCTGGCATTGCTACAGCATTATTAGCGACTACTTCTTCAGCCATTTGTTCTACACTAGCTAAACTTTGTTGTTGCTCCCATATTCTTGCTCGGAATGTTCTTTC
>JXTB01000837.1:0-26306 GCA_002914805.1 Parasponia andersonii | reverse complement strand
TAGAAGATATAGACACAACTAATTAGTAGATTTTGTCTCCAAAATAATTCAAAAGATATGAAAAGAAATAATATAGTGGAGATTTTCTTTGGGAGCTAGTGGTATTGGATTCCAAATAATTGAAGAAGAAGGAATATTAGAGAAAAAGTAGTGGATGAGAGAAAAATAAAGTAAAATATGAGATAGTGGAGTAGGAAAAGAAGATATATTGACAAAACTAGCAATAATGGTACTTGGATTATTAGATAGAATATGAAAGTATATATTATTGGATACCTCCTATGGATAGCCTATAAATAGATCCTTCATTTGGTAATTAGAAATCTATACTTAACCTTCCAAATACTTGGCCAAAACTATCTTCATTTTTTAACTTATCCTTTCTCAAAAACAAAACTCTTTCTACCTCACTTTCTTCCAAACTCATAAGAGCTATAATATTTTATCCATCTTCCTTGCTTTTTCTATGAAGATTCTAGAAAATAAGAATTATAATCAAGAGAAGAGAGTGATGGTGTTTATTAGAATAAATTTCCAGAAAATATTTTCATAAAATCATTTTTAAGAACACCATAGTTTTGTAAAATAAAGAAATGCAGCGGAATTGGTCGTTTAAAATTTTTCTTTTTACAAAATGTTTCAGATCGTGATCTATGGGACGCACTTGTGCTATTCATGAAAAAGAAGGATGGAACATTTAGAATGTGCATCGACTATAGGGAATTGAATAAGGTGACCATAAAGAATAAATATCCTTTGCCGAGGATAGATAACTTGTTCAATCAACTAAAAGGAGCTGCAGTTTTCTCAAAGATCGACTTGCGATCGGGCTATCATCAACTGAGAATTAAAGAGAGTGATATTCTGAAGTTTGTCTTTCAAACATAATATGGGCATTATGAGTTCTTAGTGATACCTTTTGGGCTAACTAATGCTCCTGCAGAATTCATGAACCTGATGAACAGAGTGTTCAAGGAATACTTGGACAAATTTGTCATAGTCTTTATCAATGACATCTTGATTTACTCAAGGTTTTAAGAGGAACACGAACAACACCTCAGACTTGTATTGCAGAAGTTAAGGAAATACTGCCTCTATGCCAAATTCTCGAAGTACAAATTCTAGCTAGACTGAGTCCATTTCTGAGGTCATGTGGTCGCATAGGAAGGAATTGTTGTAGATCCTTTCAAGATAGAGCTAATGAACAATTGGCCAATATCCAAAACTGTGACTAAAGTGAGGAGCTTTTTGGGATTAACTAGCTATTACTGAAGATTTATAGAAGGATTTTCAAACGTCACTGAACCCTCACGCCCATACAAAAAAAGGGAAGAAATACGAATAGATGGAGAAGTGTGAAGAAAGCTTCCAAGAGTTGAAGAATACGCTTACCAGTGCATCTATACTTACCATCCCATCAAACGAAGAACAGTTTGACATTTATAGCGATGCATCCAAGTTGGGACTAGGAGCAGTACTAATGCAAAATAGAAAGGTCATGGCATATGGTTCTCGACAACTAAAGGAACACGAGGAGAACTACCCAACTCACGATCTAGAACATGTAGCTATAGTATTTGCTCTCAAAATTTGGCGACACTACTTTTACAGGATTCAATGTCAAATTTACATTGACCATAAAAGCCTAAAGTACATATTCACTCAGAAAAAATTGAACATGAGGCAGTGTAGATAGCTTGAATTTGTGAAGGATTATGATTATGAAATCTTGTACCACTTAGGTAAGGCAAACAAGGTTGCAGATGCGCTAAGTAGAAAAATGACTACAACTCTAACGTCAATAAAAGCCTTATCTAACCCCTTACAAGAAGATATAAACAACGCCAGTTTCGAGTTAATAATAGGTAAAGTGTCTGTATTGACTCTTAAACCAAACATTTTTGAGAACATGAAGAAAACCCAGGAGCTCAACCATGTCTTAGTACGAATTAAGGAAGACATGTTAGAAGGNGATAGATAACTTGTTCAATCAACTAAAAGGAGCTGCAGTTTTCTCAAAGATCGACTTGCGATCGGGCTATCATCAACTGAGAATTAAAGAGAGTGATATTCTGAAGTTTGTCTTTCAAACATGATATGGGCATTATGAGTTCTTAGTGATACCTTTTGGGCTAACTAATGCTCCTGCAGAATTCATGAACCTGATGAACAGAGTGTTCAAGGAATACTTGGACAAATTTGTCATAGTCTTTATCAATGCCATCTTGATTTACTCAAGGTTTTAAGAGGAACACGAACAACACCTCAGACTTGTATTGCAGGAGTTAAGGAAATACTGCCTCTATCCCAAATTCTCGAAGTACAAATTCTAGCTAGACTGAGTCCATTTCTGAGGTCATGTGGTCGCATAGGAAGGAATTGTTGTAGATCCTTTCAAGATAGAGCTAATGAACAATTGGCCAATATCCAAAACTGTGACTAAAGTGAGGAGCTTTTTGGGATTAACTAGCTATTACTGAAGATTTATAGAAGGATTTTCAAACGTCGCTGAACCCTCACGCCCATACAAAAAAAGGGAAGAAATACGAATAGATGGAGAAGTGTGAAGAAAGCTTCCAAGAGTTGAAGAATACGCTTACCAGTGCATCTATACTTACCATCCCATCAAACGAAGAACAGTTTGACATTTATAGCGATGCATCCAAGTTGGGACTAGGAGCAGTACTAATGCAAAATAGAAAGGTCATGGCATATGGTTCTCGACAACTAAAGGAACACGAGGAGAACTACCCAACTCACGATCTAGAACATGTAGCTATAGTATTTGCTCTCAAAATTTGGCGACACTACTTTTACGGGATTCAATGTCAAATTTACATTGACCATAAAAGCCTAAAGTACATATTCACTCAGAAAAAATTGAACATGAGGCAGTGTAGATAGCTTGAATTTGTGAAGGATTATGATTATGAAATCTTGTACCACTTAGGTAAGGCAAACAAGGTTGCAGATGCGCTAAGTAGAAAAATGACTACTACTCTAACGTCAATAAAAGCCTTATCTAACCCCTTACAAGAAGATATAAACAACGCCAGTTTCGAGTTAATAATAGGTAAAGTGTCTGTATTGACTCTTAAACCAAACATTTTTGAGAACATGAAGAAAACCCAGGAGCTCAACCATGTCTTAGTACGAATTAAGGAAGACATGTTAGAAGGCAAACAGACCGAGTTCAGTCTCCCTTTTGACGGAATTCTCAAACTAAATGGTAGATTATGCATACCCAATGATGCCAAAATGAGGAATCAGATCCTTTCCGAGGCATATGAGACCCATTATTCTATCCATCTTGATGCAACAAAGATGTATAAAGATCTAAAGGAACACTTTTGGTGGAATGGAATGAAAACTGATATTGCTAAGTACGTACAAAGGTGCCTGACATATCAAAAAGTCAAAGCTAAACACAAGCAGCCTGCTAGAGAATTGCAATCAATTGAAATTCGATAGTGGAAATGGGAGAAAATTTCTATGGAATTTTGTGGTTGGATTACCAAGACTGGCAGAAGGATATGATGCAATATAGGTGATTGTGGACCAACTAACTAAATCAGCACATTTTTTACCAATGAAAATTACTAACTTATTGGAAAAGTTAGTTGAATTATATGTGGCTGAGATAGTCAGACTACATAGAATATTAGAAAAGATCATTCTGATCGTGATAGTTGATTCACCTCCACTTTTTGGAGAAAAGTCCAACAAGCCTAAGGTATAAAGCTAAATTTTAGCATAGCTTTCCATTCTCAAGCTGGTGGGCAGTCAAAACGAACCATCTAAACTTTGAAGGATATGCTTAGGGCTTGCATCATAGACTTTAAAGGAGCATGGAATAAGAAGCTTTCATTGATAGAGTTCTCCTATAATAACAGCTACCAGACCTCTATCAAGGCAGTACTTATGAAGTACTTTATGCGAGAAGATGCAGATCTCTAATCTATTGGTTTGAACTTGGGAGAAACATTTAGAAACTACTGATTTCATAAAGGAAACTACTGAAGTTGTACAAAAAATCAAGAAAAGGATGGAACTGATAAAAGTTGATAGAAAAGTTATGCAGACAAGCAGAGAACTCCATTAGAATTCCAAGTGGGAGATGTAGTTTTTCTCAAAATAGCATTGATGAAGGGAGAAATGGGCTTTGGAAAGAGAGGAAAATTGAGTTCAAGATATATCAGACCATTTAAAATTTTAGAACGAATTAGCAAAGTAGCCTATAAGTTGGCTTTACCACCTGAACTAGCATCATTACATAACGTTTCCACGTGTCCATGCTGAAGAAATACATCTCAAACCTGTCATATGTTTTGAAACATGAACCTGTTAAAGTTCACGAGGACTTGACATACAAGGAGAAACTGGTGAATATTTTAGCTCATGAAGAAAATACTCTTAGAAATAAGACCATACCTTTAGTTAAGGTGTTGTGGCGAAACCACAACAACGAAGAGGCTATTTGAGAACGAGATGATGAGATGAAGGAAAAGTATCCAGAATTAATCTAATTTTCGAGGACAAAAATTTTATAAGTAGGGGAGATTGTGACCTCCTAGGAATCCCTAAACTTACAACCCTAGTAGAATTATTATTAATAGGCATGGTAACGAATTTTAATAACTTTATGTTCGCAAATACTTGAAATTTTGTGTGTAGTATGATTTTAATGTTAATTTTTATTATGTGAGAAAACTATAATTATTCCTTGTTTTAACTTAGAAATTCAAAGTTAGTTTTCTTTAATAATAAATTAATTCTACAAAAATTACATTATGTATATCAATATAACCTAATTAAGAATGTGACATATTTATGTCACATTAAAAAATGTTACATTTTATAACCTAAAATTAATGGTTGCACCTAAATAGTATCATGCCATAATTTGAATGGCTAGGATTTAAGTATACAAAGAATAAAGTCGATAAATCAATTTAAAGGTGGAAAATAGGTTACAGAAAAAGATGAAGACTAGTGAGGTTTTATCTTAGGAGGGTAATAACTTTAAATTAATAGAATAGAAAATGAATGAGATAAAGTTAGTGGGTAATTCTAAAAAAGGAAAATATAGACAAAACTAATTGATAGCTTTTGTCTCTAAAATAAGTCAAAAGGTAGGAAAAGAGAAACAATAATAGAGATATTCTTTAGAAATTAGTGGTCATAATACAAATGCAAAGACGTAGACAAAACTAATTAGTAGCTTTTATCTCCAAAATAATTCAAAAGGTATGAAAAAGAATAATATGGTGGAGATTTTTTTAGGGAGGTAGAGGTATTGGATTCGAAATAATTGAAAAAAAAGGAAGATTAGAGAAAAAGTAGTGGATCAGTAAAAAAAATAAAGTAAAACATAAGGTAAAGAGTAGAAAAAGAAGATATATTGACTAAACTAGTAATAATAGTACTTAAATTATTAGATGGAATATGAAAGTATATATTATTGGATACCTCTTATAGATGGTGTATAAATAGATTTATTTGGCAATTAGAAATCCATACTTAGGCTTCCAATTACTTAGCTAAAACTATCTTTATTTTTCTAATTATCCTTTCTTTAAAAAAAAAAAAAAAAAAACTCTTTCTACCTCACTTTCTTCTAAACCCATAAGAGCTATAATATTTTACCTATCTTCCTTGCTTTTCCAATAAAGACTCTAGAAAATAAGAATTGCAATCAAGAGAAAAGAGCACCTAGTTTTGTAGTAGAGACATAAGGAAAAAGTAAATATTTGGAAGGTAGGATACACAAATACATTTAAGTTTATTAAGATTTTTGTCTCTAAAATTTAAAGAAGTTTAATTTTTAGTATTTGGACTTCTAGTAAAATATCGATATTTAGGAAAAATTCCCAAACACTTTACAAAAAGAAGATTCGAGCTTAGAAGTTAAATTTTCCCTCACCTTGCTTGTTATGTGTTTAAATAGATTGTATAAAAGAATAAATGGGTAATAATATATTTGATCTACTTTAGATATTATATAAATTATATTATATTTAGGCTTATTTTGTTGATTTTCTATGGCTCTAAATATGAATACTTCGTAATAATAAAGGCTAAATAATAATAGTAATAGTAAAATCATAATGGCTTAACACAAAAGTGGAAGATTTTTAAGTGTAAAACCCTAAATAAAATATCAATGAAAATGAACCAAGGTTAACGATTAAGACTTGGATCTTTAAGAACAGATTTTTTAACTATTAAAAATGCTTACCAAAAATTAAAGTTGTTTGTCCAAAAGTTGAAGGGACTAAAATGCCAAAATTTTGAGTATTTAGGTCAAAAGTGTAATTTTGACAAAATATGCATCAAATATGTGAGAAAGTTATTTCGAGCAGTTTTAAGACTATATTAAACTTTAAAAATAAATAAATGATGAATCTTTAAAAAAAAAAATATAAGCTATAAGTTAAGGTTTACCATTAGAGGGCATAAATGTTAAAAATCTTAAGATTATGGACAAAAATATAAATGATGATACTTGAAATTTTGGATCCAAAATTTGGTACAAGAATAAGCAGAAAACTTTATTCTAGATCTTTAATTAGGATAAGAAAAGATTTACTTAAGTTTAAGACATAAAATCATTCATAGGAAATAAATAATATAAGCCTCTAATTGTATTTAGCCTAGGTCTAGTTATAAGCCTAAAAAGCGTGAACAATGCCTAATAATATTTAGCCTCAAGTATAATTTTAGATTTAAAATCTGTGTAGCCATTAATATATTTGACTCACTTATCAAATCATGACCATTAATTACGAATAAAGTAGTTAATAAAGAATAATTCAAAGTAATTGATAGAAAGAAATATAACTAAAGAAACTTAGTCGATTTAGGATGATATCAATCAAATCAACTATTAAATTATTGATAGATTAAAAAGATCACCATGATAAAGGTAAAGGAGAATTAAATCTCATCCATAGAAGTTGAAAGTATAAATTAGTCGAAGAATATAACATGACATTATTTCTCAAATGTAAAGTTTTATGTTTGATCAAAACTGAGTCTTAGTTGTCTTAAGCCCACTAAGTAATTAGAAGTTTAGAAAAAAAAGTATGAGTCAACTTTAAATTACTCTAATAAATAGAGTACACATACGTCAAGGCAAAACTTCGATTTAGACGTATGTAATTAACGAGTAGAACTAAAACAATCATATTATGAGATAAGTACAATATCACCTGTGGCATGAATGATCAAGAAATTATTTCATATATACAGTATGATATATTTCGTATTGTTTCATATGAAAACTTGCCTTTATCTTTATTATTATGTGGCTTGTGTATAATGTGAAAAATGTTTATAATAATATATTTCCTATACTACTAAAATAATGTATGCGTACTTTACAATGTTATCATATTAAAATACTCCAAGCATACTTTAACAAAGGAGATGCTATGATAGCAGAATATAAAGTTTGGATTTGTTATTGAAGTGTACTCAGTCATGTTAAGAGAAGACAAAATAAGATAAGAATTTAAAGGTGTCGTACCAACCTACACTAGATGAAGATATCCGAGAGAAGATTAAACCGACCTCCCCTAGATGAGTATTCTCGAGAAAATGTATATTAAGATTATGACCGCGAGTGTTTTCAGTTGGGTAGCTCCCCTATCTCCCCATTTGGTAGTACACACTCAGTGCATATACTAGGACCCATAAGAAAGATAAAAGACTTTACAATAAAAAATAAGATAAAATAATGATACAGTATCTTATAATAAGGGATAAAATAAGGATTTTATGAAACAACATAATCAGACTTTCATAAAAGATTGTTTATCTATGTATAGAAGGTTTTGAGATAATTACATTGTACTTGCTAAGCGAAAGCTCGTGTTTTATGAGTATCCGTACTATGGGAACAAAAGGAAAGAAATCTTTGATTTGATTGATGGGTTAGCTGGAATCAAGGCGGGGATGAATGCAAGGCACAGGCAATAGAATACTGCCATTAAATTACTTCTGCATATGTTCTTATTATAAGACAAATGATTTCAATTATGTAAGCTTGATGTTATTTGAAAATATACTTATAACTTGGCATTTTATTTCACAATGCGTGGTTTTGTTAAGTTGAACTTGAAAATATATTTTGAATGAATAGAGTTTAAACGAATGTTTTTCAAAAGATCTAAAAAATAAAATATTTTGATTTGAATACATGTAAAATTTATGGAGTTTTGTCAAAAAGACCTAAACTATCTAAGGAGAGCTTGGGACTTAAGTTGTCCGTATGTAACCCCCCTCCTCACCTAAGAGCCCTTTATAGTTGCGGATTATTTAAATCACCCTAAGTAAAAATTTTATAAATAAATTTAAATAAAGATTGCTTAACTATCGAGAAGTATTTTACTTGTTTTCAAAATTATCAAATTAAATAAATGGTTGGTTATGAATGTCAATCTCTTAAAAAGAAATAAAAGTATAAAAATAAATTATCATGAATTTTCAGCATCTAAATTTCTATTTTTAAATAAGTAAGTTAAGAATGTAAGGAGTTAACGGTCAGAAAAGTCAGGTCATTACATAAATACTAAGCAGAGAGTAACACGATCTAATCAGTTGATTATAAATCAATGATAGGATTAAGCTATCTGACTCGGGTTTACAAAGCCATTCCCAAAGTGCTCACAAAGCACGAGAATAGTGATGACACTGGAAAAAGTCAATAATCAGAAAACGACAAAAATAAGAATGCTCCAAATTTCAGAGTGCTCAATCGGGCATTAAATAGTGAATATTATGCTTCAGGTTTTAAAATGCTTTCTAAAATTCTCAACAATATGAAAGATAAATTGGAATTTATATAATAATGTATTAGTTGTGAATTCTAGAGTTGGGACATGGTTAGGCCTTAATCGCATAAAGAGGTAATGGAACATTGATGGCTTATAGGAATCGATGAGACGTTGTAGATGGCTAAGGAGCTAAATTAGTAGTAGAGATGTAAAATGGGTCAGGTTGGGCCGACCCGACTCGACCCAATTTGATAAGCCTACAAAGGGTTTGTATTAGGCCTTGGCCTGGCCTGCCAAAAATAAAGGCTAGTCTGACCCGTCATATATTCTTATTAAGGGATCCAGCATGGCCCACAGGCCCATCCTACCTTTTACAAGGGTCTAAGTGGGTGGTGCCAATACAGGCTGAATATGTGCCACAATGTAGGCATAATTTCGTTATTATTCTATATTTCAAAATTTCAAAAGTTTCTAATACTTTTACGTATAAAAATCTAAAACATGTACAAAAATACAGAAGTCAGGCTTTTTTCAAATTTTAATACGGGTTTTAAATGTTTTTTTTGAAAAATACTATTTTTTAAATGGTTATTGGTTACTAGTTTTTGAAAACAAATTACCAATTATATAGTAATTATAAATATCTGTGGTTACTAGTAACCAGTTTCTAGTTACTATTTTAAAAAATAGTACTTTTCAAAATACTTTAAAAAAATGGTATTTTTCTAATAAAAATCATATCGTACCTAGAAAAACGCAAACCACGATATTTTTCAAATTCTTTTTTTTGAAAATATCACAATATGTTTAATTTTCTAAATTTCAAACATGTGCTTATATAAGCTTAAAATCTATTTATATTCTTTTAAAATTTAAATAAAATAAAAATAAATAAAAAAATAACATAAAAAGTAAATAAATAAAAATATTTAATTAAAATTTTAATTAAGAATTATATTTAAAATTATATATAAAATAATTAAATATGGGCCTTAGGTGAGCCAAACCAGATTTATAAGCTTATTAATAAAACCCAATCCAACATTTATTATAAATAACGGACAACCTAAGCCCACGTTAATATAAGAAGCCCACGTTAATATAAGACCAACCAATACGGTACTTTCCCTTCGCAACGTGGACTAATAGATAAACTTTGCCCATATTAACACGTTAGTAGAATAGGAAGGAGGAACTTGTAGAAGAATCAAAAAGAAAGAGCTTTATTGATTTTTTATTTTTTATTTTTTTTTGGACGTAGTAGATTCATTGAAGACGTTATTGTATTTGTAGGTCTATGTAGTCGGTGGGTACCTCATCAACCGACTTTACACGTGGTTAATTTGTCATTCTACTAACTACTAGTTTCTTGTAGTTATTAACTAATATCTAGAAATTTCTTTTTACGGACTTGTACAATCTGTGTGTTGGATCAGTTTTCACCAGCTGTCCATGTGTCTCTGAATTGCTGATGTTGTATCCTCCAACTGTCCACGTATCCTTGCTATCCCAAAGAGCTTTTGACTTCAGGCAGGGTCGAAGAGGTGGGGAAGGCCATCTACAAAGACTCTCCGATGCTTACGTCAGTTGTTTATCTTTGATTCAGGGTAGCAAAGATTTAGTTTTTCTTTGTACGAGTGTATTTTTGTCTCTTGCTCATAAACTTTTAAATATTTCTTTTTGTATGCGTACAAACCTCCTCTTTTCGGGGATGCATGGCTCATATATTTAGTCCTGGAACTGTGAACCTCATGGTTCTCAATCCCAGGACCGAGTACCTTTTCTCATCAGGACTTACTCCAGAGATTACGGACCAAGATTACCGTGATTCTCCCTGCATCGTCATGGCCTGGTTTCTGCCGTCCCCTATGGCTCTAGCCTGTCAGGGGCGAGATTTTGACAAACCGTCGTTCTGTCAGGACGGCTTGCCCAATGCGCGCATCTACTCAGGATCACATTAAATGCTCTGTCTGGTTCTAGAGCTATGAGTTGCTTCCTACTGTACTCTGGTCGAAGACCCTTGAGGCTCCCGACCCTCAAATGTCGAGGTAAGAATCGGACCGAGCCAAGTCCATCCAGGATCTAGGATGGGCTCGGCCCTAGCCTCGGACAGCCCATAGGCCTATACGGTACCACGTGCGACTCGGGTGGCCTTTAATTGGTCACTTTAGACACGTGTCGGACGATGTGCCCCATTTATGACCTGTTCTGTTAGTTAATCTTCCACGTGGTGTATGATTTAGGAATAGGTCCCATAACTGCCCCCATTTCCCTATTTAATGGATTCGTATCCATCAAGTAGGGAAATCGTTTCTCTGTTCCTCCAATTTTATGGATACACGTGGCCTCTCAATTGCCGATGCGGATGCACGCCATCCCGTGTCATAATTTTTTCAAAATTTGAAATTTTGACACTTCGGTCTTGCTTGTCCTGCCCTTGTCCAGGAAAAACTCTTCAGCTCCCCTTCTATAAAAGCCGCATTTACGCTTGTTTATTATTTTGCCAAAATCTCCAATCATTCTAGTTTTCTAAAATCTTAGGGTTTCCGACTTCTCTCTTTACTAGAAACTTTTGCTCTTTTTGATCGTATCCAGAATGATAGCCTCGAACCAAAACCAGAAACTCTGCCCCGTCGTGGATTTGGAGTTGGATTCGCTGAGGAGATAGTTCTACTTCCCTGGCGAAGTTACGTTGCAAAGAGTCGAGGGCCCCGCAGATTGGTACCTTCGGCCCTCTGCCCCCGAAGGCTCTATCATTTTGGGGAGGAGGCATCTGGAATGGCTGCGGTTTCCCTTTCCTCCCCTAATCTATCAGTTCTTTGCTCTGATAGGGATCCACCTGATGCAGCTGAACGCTAACGGGGTCATGATCTTAATGGGGCTCTCCGCCCTGTCAATTCTCTATAACATACATATCGACCTGGAGGTGGTCTTTTTTGCCTACAAGCTCACCCTTATCCCCAAATAGAGCTCCTACCCTACTTTCTACCTCCAACCACTCCTGGGACGCCATATTTTCTGGGGCTTGCCGAGATGGGACAAGCAATGGGACTCCCACTCTAGGCTGTATGCTGTCAAAGGGGTGTGGTACTCTCCTTGGGTGAATGGGGAGCACTTCCAAGTTCCTTTGTTGTTTCTGCGGAGTAAGTACTAGGGCGTAATTTTTTGGTTTGTGTTCACCTCGTTCGTTATTGCTGATGATATTTTTCGTTGTGTAGCCTCTGCGGAAAAAAACAGGTTTGAGCCACAATTGTCGGCAGGGCGGCTCAAGAAAGCGGAGGGGATCGTCATCTTTGGGACCCCTGGGGATCGCCGACACATCCAGGCCATCCTGAACCCCCAGGTGATTATATGATGCCCAGGATGGTTTCATACCTTCCCTTCCCGCTGGATACCTGGGTAATCACAAAGCACCTGCGGAGCCAACTTGATGCCCTGGCTCTAAACCAGTTCCACCGGGATGAGCAGAATCGCATCGCCATGGTAGGTTGTCAAGTTACGGCTTCAAGCCAGCTGGCGGTTCCCTACGACCTGGTGGCGCCAACTAGCCACGAGCTTGAAGAGGCCGTGAGGATTGTGGCCAAGGAGTGCATTAGGCTTCGTAGAGAGGAAACCGCCGCCCCCAAGAGAGTTAAGAGTGAGTTCATTTTCGCATTCTGGAGCTCCGTCGATCGGGTTATGGCTGCGTTCTAACTGTGTCGCTTGCTCTTTATAGGTTTTGATGCAGGCCTTTCAGCAGACCCTTCCCCACTCAAAGAGTGTCGTTATGCACAAGGCTCTCTCCAAAATATCCGCTAGTCAAAATCTTGTGATGTCCTCAGAAGACAAAGCACCTGCAGTCCTCTCTTCTAGCACGAGTGGACCTCCGACTCGGGAGACGACGGCCATAAAAGTTGTATATGGCAAGGGGGCGCCTTCGACCTTGCCCGGAGAATCCGCTGCTCCGACCTCTTCCACCTGCAACTCCAGTTCAAAGATGAGCGCAGGGTCTGGTGCTACTTGCCCCAGTGGGGAGATTGCTGAGCTCAGCGGGGGGGATCTGAGGTTGAAATCTCGACTATCTTCCCCTCCCCCGGTCCCAATAAAGCAGCATCATAAGGCTGACTCATCTAAAGAGAAGGAAGGCCAAACAGAGAAAAGGGGCAGGGCTGCCCCCTCCTCTGACAGTGATGACGACGGGGCCACACTGACCCTCATGAAGAGGAGACAGTCTGTGCGCGGCGGCCTGTCAGGGGGAATTGGTCAAGACAAGACCGAAAAATCACATTTAGGCGGGTCTCCAAAGGGGGTGGCAACCGAAACTGCCGACGTAATAGCAGTCGCCATGGCATTTTATGCTGAGGATGTGCCGCCCCCAGTTGTCGCCAAAGGCGCACTCGGCGATGCCCAGCTTTCTACCATCCCCACCACCGCTGCTTCGAGAGCATCGAAAAGAGCTACAAGAGCGTGTCTGGTAGGGGAGAGGGTGTACTCACGGTTGGCAGGGTGGAGTCGCATTCCTCAGACGCAGACAATGCCCAAGGAGAGGGTCCAGCTGCGGAGCCCGAGCTGGAGGCGCTCTCCTTGGAGAAAGTTGAGCTCGTCGCTGGCCATAACATTGCTCAGGTTTGGCTCGTCTGGCCGCCACCTCTATGTTTTTCGGCATTCTTGCTGAACACTAACCTCCCTTTCTTGTATCTTGCAGCTAGCCGCCGTCTAGTCCTTCTATTCTTCTCGCGTCAGGGAGTTGACCGGGGAGTTAAACTCCCGTTCTACGTTGGCCGAGCAGAGCGAGGCTGCCCTTGCCAAGTTGAGGGCTAACTTCGACTTATATCGGAGCCTGGATGAGGCTAGGATCGGCAACGCAGTGGCTCATGCTTTGAGTGTCGAGAGGGTTAGGCATGAGTACTTAGTTGCAAAGTTGGCCGAGGCGGAGGCCACCAGGCTGGCCCAAAACGAGCTCAGGGACAAGGAGCAAGAGCTACAGAACGCAGGGACAGAGATGGAGCTGGCTTTCATCGCTCACGATAGGGCCGTCGATGACGCTAAAGAGGCGAGGAAAGCCGAGGTGAAAGCCAAACTGGAGGCCCATTCTCTGCTACGCAGACTCGATCGGTCCAATGAGGTAAACCGACATCTTTACTTGGATCTCAAAAAATTGATGGGGTCTTATACAGAGTTGTCTCGCAAGCACGGCGAAGACCTCGCCGACATTAACACTCTTCTGGTCGACTTGTCACAGCGGCAAGCAGAGCTGAGGCTGGCAGCGCTGAGGGATAGACTGGCAGATACAGAGAAACTGAAGACGAGGTACCAGAGGTAGGTGGATGTCCTTCCTACGGAGAGCTACAAGTCTGGCTGGGAGAATAGGGAATTCAAAGGCCACGCAGAGATGGTAACACTAGACCAGTTTGATGAGTAGAAAGGCATCGAGAGGGACCATTATTCCGTCAAGCACTACATGTAGCAGCTAGGGGATGATATCAACATCGTGTACCCTGCTGATGCGCTAAAGATGCTCGACGAAGAAAAAGACGGGCTCTCTACATCCATCTTTGTTGCCAAGGAGATTGTCCTCGCTTCCGGTCAACTAGAGCAAGCCTCAGAGGTTCCTGGCGGTCAACCTGATCTTGGGGCCTCAACTGGTGATGGGTCTAGCACGGTCGTTTTGTCCAGTGATGATTCTGACTAGAGCTGGTTTGCCACCTTCTACCAGAGCTAGTCCAAGTTCCGAAACTGGCCACGCTCCCCTGACTTGAGGTAATTAGGGCCTCTTGCTCTGTGCATTTGTAAAGTTGACCCTTGTTGTAACCATCCATTTAAATAATAGAAACCATATTGTTTTCCCAAGTTTATTCCATTCTCTCACTTTTTTTGTTGACCGTGTTTAGTGTTAGGGTCAGATATCGTATACGACGCCATTCCCTTGTCGGCAGCGTAGCCGGCATTTGGGTTTGACTTGGTCGTATATGATTTCAAGTTCTTAGTGAATTATTAGCTCTAGAAATTGGGATGTGAGCTTCGGCTCATCCAGTTTTGAGGATGTATAACATCTGTTATGACTTGTCTTGGCAGAATTCGACCCGCGCATGTGGCTGGACTTCTCTGACCCCAAATGGAAACGCTCCAGGAACCAGCTCCAGGGGTTGGTTGACTACTGTTTGGACCCGTCACTGCAGAGGAAGAGGCCCGGGCTCAGCTCTCATCGGGAGCTAATAGAGTGCTACCACTCTGATGTGTCCTTGCGAGTTCGTCCAAGACCTGCTTCTTAAAAGAAGAGCTTCCGGGTGTGCGTCCCTGTCGACCATGTATTTTGTATTTTAGGAAATAATAAACAGATTTTGGTTTTAACTTCTGTCTTCATGCCTGGTCTTGTACTAGACTACTTCCAACGGGTAGGTTCTAACTCTGTTCATTCCCAGTCCACGCCTAATTAAACTGCTCTCTGGGTAGGGTCTGCTTCCAATGGGTAGACCCTGACCCCTCTTACCTTTGTCTCGCACGTGGCTAAAATGCTCTCTGGGGAGGGTCTGCTTCCAACAGGTGGACCCTGACCCTGCTTTCCTTTAGCTTTTCGTATAGCTAAGATGATTCTTAGGGAGGGTCTACTTCCAACGGGTGGACCCTGATCCTGCTTTCCTTTAGCTTTTTGTATATCTAAGTTGCTCATTAGGAAAGGTCTACTTCTAACTGGTGGACCCTGACCCTGCTTTCCTTTAGCTTTTTGTATAGCTAAGATGATCCTTAGGAAGGGTCTACTTCCAATGGGTAGACCCTGACCCTGCTTTCCTTTAGCTTTTCGTATAGCTAAGATGCTCCTTAGGGAGGGTCTACTTTCAACGGGTTGACCCTGTCCCTGCTTTCATTTAGCTTTTCGTACTGCTAAGGTGCTCCTTAGGGAGGGTCTACTTCCAATGGGTAGACCTTGTCTCTGCTTTCCTTTGAGGGCAGGCCGCAAGTTTTCGCCGCGCAGTCTATCGCCTTTCGCACATCCTCACGGGTCATGGGCGAGCGACGTGGTCCCTGTAGTACGCTTCTTGATGGGACCGGCTAGTAAGTTTTTTGGTTGCTCAGCTTTTTCCTCTTGGTATGTTTTCTCGGGCCATCAGCAAGACTTTAATTGCACAACGTGATTCCTATAGTACATTCGTTTTCGAGGTCTGCTAGCAAGTTTTTGGTTGCGTAGCTTTTTCCTCTTTGTACGTTTTCTCGGGCCATCAGCGAGCATTTTATTGCACGATATGATTCCCATAGTACGATTGTTTTTGAGGTCTGCTAGCAAGTTTTTGGTTGTGCAGCTCTTTCCTCTTCGTATATTTTCTCGGGCCATCGGCAAGCGACGTGATCCCTGCAATACATGCGTGGCCAAGTGCGTGGGGTCTGCCACTGTGGGCAGACCCCTTTTCCATAGCAATCCAAAGGATAAATCCGTGTGGCAGAAAACTTGACCTGTTTTGGAATTAAGCTTTTTAATAATTTAAGCATTTACATGGGTCTTACAACATTTACATGTGTCTCATACGTGATACTTTTTCAAGTGCTGAGCATTCCACGTGTTCGGTAGGCTCTTCTGGGTATTGAGTTCTTTCAAGACATGCGCACCATTGTCAAGTGCTTTGATCACCTCATAGGGTCCAACCCAGTTGGAGTCTAGCTTCGAGGAATTTCCTATTCTTGCCTTCAAGACCCAATCCCTGGTGTTAAATCGATGAATGCTAACCTTCTTTGCGTAGTAGGAGCTAGCCTGCTGGTGGTATGAGGTCAGGTGGACCAGGGCTATGTTTCTCGTTTCTTCCAGGAGGTCTGTTTTATGGCTTAGCTGCTGTTCATTCAGCGGGGCATCTCTTACCACTTCGGAGCGAAGGGTCGGGAGGCCAATCTCGATCGGGATCACAGCCTCTGACCCGTAGACCATGGCGAATGGTGTTCTTCCTGTCGACCTCTGCTCCGTGGTTCGATGGGCCCACATAATGGCCGGTAGCTCTTCTAACCACCTGCCTCTAGCCTCCTACAAGTTCTTTTTGATATTGCTAAATATGGCCTTGTTTGTTATCTCTGCTTGGCCATTTCCCTAAGGGTAGTTCACGGATGAGAAGTTGAGCCTTATATCAGAGAGCTCACACAGTTCCTTAAGCTTATCATTCTGGAATTATGTACCATGATCAGCATGTATCTCTTTCAGAATCCCGTATCGACAAATTATGTTTTTCCAAATGAAATTAATTGTATCTGCCTTACTAACGATCGCGTAGGCTTCAGCCTCTACCCATTTAGTGAAATAATCTGTGGCCAGCAAGATGTACCTTCTTCTCCTTGGACTTCTGGGGAGCTCTCCGACGATGTCTATGCCCTATTTGGCAAACAGCCAAGGAGTTATGTTTGAATAGAGTTCCTCCGTGGGTTGGTATTTCATGGGGGCAAATCTCTGGCACTTATCACATTTCTTGACAAATCGGGTCGCCTCGGTCATCATGTATGGCCAGAAGTATCCAGCCGTCAGAGTCTTGTGGGCGAGGCTACGTCCGCCAGAGTGGTTGCCGCATACTCCCTCCTGGAATTCCTTCATCAGTTTCTGCGCTTCGACGGGACCTACACACCGCAGCATCAATCCCATTGTCGATCTCTTATACAGTCACTCCCCCACCATCGAGTATCTAATAGCCTTCAGTCTGATCGACCTTGCTTCTCAGAGGTCTACGGGTAGGTTTCCCAATGCCAAATACTGGGTGATGGGTTTCATCCACCCCTCGTCTGCAAAGCCAATTGCAAATAAATGGCATGCGGGGGTCTCCGAAGGGTCCTTCATGTTCTCGCCCTCTAGGAGAATCTCTGAGTGTCTGATCATTCCCCCAGTCGACGCACTCTTAGCTAGCTCGTCGGCCTTCTGGTTCATCTCCCTAGGAATTTGTTCGATATTGAAACTACTAAAGAGGGCTTTTGCCCCCATTACCTTGGAGAAGTACCTGTGTAATCTCAGCTCTTTTACTTCGAAGTCTCCCCTAACCTGACCCGCGATCAACTGCGAGTCGGTCTTTACTGTGATGCTCTACACTTCGAAGTGTAGAGCCAATTCAAGGCCTTGCAGCAGTGCCGAGTACTCCGCCTCATTGTTCATTGCCTGGAAACTGAGCCTCAAAGCTTTCTCTACTTTGAGTCTTGTTGGAGCCTGCAGGACTATCCCGAAACCTGATCCTGAGGTATTCGTGGATCCGTCGGTGTAGAGGGTCCAAGCTAAAGGGGGGCGAGGCTAAGACGTCTGAAGCAGGTCGTGTAGCTCGCCGAAGGATTTGATTTCCACCAGGAAATCCGCAATGACTTGCCCTTTCTTCGCCACTCGAGGCCGATACTCGATGTCGTATATCTCCAGTTCGATGGCCCACTTGGTTAGTCATCTCGATAGGTCCGGCTTGGCCAAGATTTGCTGGATGGGGAAATCTGTGTACACGGTGACTGAGTGTGCGTCAAAGTATTGCCTGAGTCTCTTCTTAGCGTTGACCAGAGCGAGGACCAGTTTCTCTACCATACTATATCGCGTCTTGGCATCCAGGAGCATGCGGCTTGTATAAAACATCAGCTTCTGCTTGCTATCTTCCTCGATGAATAGTACGGCGCTGATCGCTACTTCGGACACTGCTAAATAAGTGTATAGGCACTCTCCCTCCGCTGGGGAAGCTAAGATTGGTGGATGACTTAAGTACAGCTTGAGTTCTGTTAGTGCCTTGTCCTGCTCCTCCCCCCAGACGATAGTGGAGCTTCTCATTAGGCACTGGAAGAAAGGCTTACATCGGTCAGACATCTTGGAGACGAATCGACTGAGAGCGGCTATCTTCCCGGCTAGGTGCAGGACCTCCCGAATAGTCAAAGGTTTCAGCACATCTGCGATCGAGGACAATTGGGTCAGGTTGGCCTCAAAACCCCTTCTGCTCATGATGTGCCCCAGGAACTGGCTGGAGGACACCCCAAACGCACATTTCTTGGGTTCAGACGCATCCGATACTGCCTCAGAATCTAGAAACATTCGTCTAGATGTCTCAGATGGTCTGAAGCTTCTTTGCTCTTTACGACCATATCGTCGATGTAGACTTCCATAGTAACCCGGCGAACATTTTGTTCATGAGCTCTGGTAGGTTGCCCCTGCGTTCTTTAAACCAAATGGCATGCGTTGGTAATAGTACAGACCACGCTCCGTAATAAAAGCCGTGTGGATCTGGTCTTCCTCGTATAGGGGGATCTGGTTGTATCCAGAGTAGGCATCCAGGAGGCTCATCCTGTCGAATCCTGCCGTTGCATCTACCATTTGGTCGATCCTTGGCAAGGTGAAGCTATCCTTCGGGCAGGCTTTGTTCAGGTTGGTGAGGTCTATACAAGTACGGTCATCGCCATTTTTCTTCTTCACCACCACCGGGTTGGAGACCCAGCACGGGTATACGCATTTCATGATCAGGTCATTCTCCAGTAGCATATCTACCTCCTTGTTGATCGCCCTATTTTTCTCTGGTGCAAACCTTCGAGGTCTCTACTTAACCGAAGGGAAATAGGGGTCTATGTTCAACCGGTGGCAGATGTGTGCGGGGTCTATTCTGGGCATGTCGTCATGGGACCACGCGAAGACGTCTTCGTTCTGCCTCAGGAATCCCAACATCTCGTTCTTTTCCTCCTCGGAAAATAGGGCCCCAATTAAGACTACCTTCACTGGTTTTGCCTCTTTCAAAGGGACTACTACCAGCTCCTTGATCGTAGATTCCGGCCTGTCAGACTCCTTTTTAATCCGCTTCATGTATGCTGGCAGGCGGTCCTTTGATTGCTATTTGTCTCCCGTCGAGGTGCTCGCACTCGCATCGGCTCCCCTCAGGGCAGTTGAAAAACATTTCCTCAGGGAGGCTTGGTCTCCCTTGATGTCTATCGTATAGGTACCACCCCTTAATAAACATCTTAAGACCTGGTGGAGGGTGTAAGCAACCCTATGCATGCGTGGATCCATCCTCTCCCCATGATGACATTGAAGGAGGACTGGCAGTCGATGATGATGAAGTCCACATCCAAGCATCTCTCCGCAGTGCAGACCTTCAGGGTCACGATGCCCAAGGGGCTGACCTTAGTACTGTCGAAAGCAAACAGCAGCTGACAGGTCGGCTTGAGCGTGTTTCGATTCAGGCCCATGCTCTTGAACGTGCTGAGGAACAGGACATCGACGTTGCTCCCACTGTCGATCAGGACCCTTCTGACCAATGCGAAATTGATCTGCAGCTTAATCACCAAAGGGTCGTCGTGAGGCAGGTGCACTGTGGACAAATCTTGCTGGGTGAAGGCAATGAGGGCGGCAGAGGCGTAGCTTTCTCCTATCATCAAATGGTTGACGGAATGGCCCATCCCCCTCAGGTGCTTCACCCTTTTTTCGATCTTTTTGAGGCATTTTTCTTTCTCTTCCCGACCCTGGGTCGGTTCTGGTCTACCCACGATGATCGACACTATCCTTAGGGCCTGCTCTCCTGATCCGGAGGCCTAGGTCTGCTTGGCTTTTCTGCTTGGCTTTTTCGGGATTGGTGGCGTCTTCCTGTGGCTGGATTCTGCTGGCCTTCATGTACTTTTTCAACTTGCTGGTATAGATCACTATCATAATCTGTGCGTAAACATTGCAGCAGTTGATGGTATTGTACCCGTGATCCTTATGAAATTTGCAGTATCTGTTCCTGTTTTTCATGTGCTCAGGAACGCCAGACTTGGGCGGGTCTTTGAAAATGCTCCTGTCTCTATTTTAGAGGTAGATCACATCAATCGGTGTGTTGAGCTCGTATTTCGACAGTGGATCACGAGACGCCTTCCTCTTCTTGCCGCCTTCTTGACCGCCTTGGGTAGGGGCTTCCTGTTTCAGAGTCGGCCCCTGGTCCAGTGCAGGCCTCTTTACCCCTTGCAGGGCTGGAGTTTGCGCCGGCACTGTTGTTATCGCGGCGAAGGCCTTGGGCATTTTTTGGAGGCTTTCTAGCACCCTGAATACCCCTTCCGACTTTGTTTGGACGTCCGCCATATCGTATGGAAGGTTCAAAAGGAGATGGTCTGATAGCAAAAATCCTGGCTGCAGGCCCCTGACGAACGAGCCTGTGGCTTGGACCGAGTCGGCATTGTGTACTAGGGACATCACGTCTAGGAAACGTGATAGGTGTTCTCTCGGGGACTCGATCATGGCTTGTTCTAACTGGTCAAAGTCTCACATGGTTTTCTGCTGCCTCCGGGCACCTGTGTACTACTTTAAGAGAAGTTTGCAGAAATCTTCGAACCTATTTATGGATTTCTCTGGGAGCTTCTGAACCATAATAGGGCTGGTCCTGCCAGGGTTGTGGAAAAGACTTTACAGGTCACAGCCTCGTCCCTAGTTTCTAAGGCTATCTTTTGCTGAAAGTGGTATATGTGATCGAGGGGGTTGGTTTTCCCCTCGAACGGCCTGAAGGTTGGGGTTGTGAAGTCTCTCGGCTTGGGCTCGATCTGGATCCAGTCAGCAAAGGCCGTCTGGTTGATCTCTCGTACGGTTTGCTCTACTGAACATCGGGGGTCTGGCTGTGATGGGCCTCAAGCCTCTTACTCAGCTCTGCCATCATTTCTTGCTTTCAGTTGGAAGCACACCTTCCGGGTGTTCTTGGCGCCTTCTGTCCACCGCCGCTCTGGCTCTGAAAGGCCTCATCTGACTTTGTCGCTCCCCCTGCATCTGCGATCTAGATGGGGCGGGAACTTCCCTCAGTGGTCGGCCCCCAAACTCTTGTTGGACCTCTTCGTCAAAGTCTTCCCTTCACTTGCTCCTGGTCTCGCTTGCCAGCAGCCCTTCGAGGTGGGCGTTTTCTCTACGCACTTCTGCGACTTCATCTTTTAAATCCAGGATGGCCTTGTGGGCAATCTCTGCCTTCTGGTTTGCTTCTGCTAGGATGGCGAGCATCTGGTCTAGCTTTTGCTCCAGACCTAATTGTGCTTCTCGGGAGCTCCCTTCAGCGTCGGGACGTGTGCTCCTGGTTGTCATTCTCGAAGGTACCATTCAACGTTGTATGGCCTTTTGTTCAGGGAGAGCGCGATCGTGAGACTCATACTCTCTTTCTCATGCTCAACGGTTTCCCACAGACGGCACCAAACTGTTGGTTCGGTTTTTACAAGCTGTCCACGTGTCTCTGAATTGCTGATGTTGTATCCTTCAACTATCCACATATCCTTGCTATCCCAAAGAGCTTTTGACTTCAGGCAGGGTCGGAGAGGCGGGGGAGGCCACCTGCAAAGACTCTCCAATGTTTAAGTCAGTTGTTTATCTTTGATTCAGGGTAGCAAAGATTTAGTTTTTCTTTGTATGAGTATATCTTTGTCTCTTGCTCATAAACTTTTAAATATTTCTTTTTGTATGCGTACATGCCTCCTCTTTTTCTTATCAGGACTTACTCCAGAGATCACGGGCTGAGATTACCGTAATTCTCCCTGCATCGTCGTGGTCTGGTTTCCGCCCTCCCCTATGGCTCGAGCCTGTCAGGGGTGAGACTTTGACAAACTGCCGTTCTGTCAGGACGGTTTGTCCAATGCACACATCTACTCAGGATCGCATTAAATGCTTTGTCTGGGTCTGGAACTATGAGTTGCTTCCCACTATACTCTGGTGGAAGACCCTTGAGGCTCCCGACCCTCAGCTGTCGAGGTAAGAATCGGACTGGGCCGAGTCCATCCAGGGTCTGGGATGGGCTCGGCCCTAGCCTTGGACAGCCCATGGGCCTATATAGTACCACGTGCGACTCGCGTGGCCTTTAATTGGTCACTCTGGACACGTGTCGGATGGTGTGCCATGTTTATGACCTGTTCTGCCACTTGGACATGTGTCAGACGGTGTGCCCCGTTTATGACCTGTTCTGCCAGTTAATCGTCTACGTGGTGTATGATTTAGGAACAGATCTCACACTGTGGTTATTTTATCTTCTCTAGAAATCCCTCTGTACACCAACTTTTACGTTGCTCTTTTACTACCTAAGTCAATTCGAGCTTTTTCAACAAATGTACAGCAAGTTCTCAACACTTTCACGTACAACTCTTTTTAGACGTCTTTGAATGAAACTCGATTGACTTTTGCTGTCTTGGAAAAATTGGAACGATGGGACGCCGCTAGAATTGTTGGATCAAAGGTTGAGAGATTCATGTACAGAAAATGAAGCCATGAGAAGTATTCACATTGGATTACTGTCTTCAGGAAGATCCAGCTGATAGACCCACAATGGCATCCATCGTCCTAGTGCTCAGCAGTTACTCTGTCACACGCCGACTACCCGAAATGCCAGCGTTTTTTCCTCATAGCGGAAAAGGGGGAAACATGCCATCAATAAAACTGGAATCTGGAAAATCTACGAGCAATAAATACACCATGTACCCCTAATGAAATGACCTTTACTGAAATTTACCCGAGATAGAGTACCAGGAAGGCTCTCAAATTCAGTTCCTGTTGTCTACGTTTGTTCTTCATGAGTCGAGAATTGTTACGAGAATTCTTGAGTGCAGAGTCATTTCAGGCAAAGCAATTGCTCAGCAAAGAGTACCATATAAGTGATCAATTTGAATATCAGAGTTCCATAGTACATTATTGGCTCATGATTTTTCTTGTTACTAGATTTCATTACACGTACGATGCATTTGTAAAACCATGTTATACATTCAAAGGACCTAAGGGAAGGACTTGACTGTGAAGACCACGTTGCCAGCTAATGACCATAAATGATCCTCCTAGTTTTGGGAAGCCAAGTAGATATTCTTTCTTTTCCATTTCTTTTCTAGAAAGAATACTTTCTGTAGGTGTTTCTGAAATTTTTGTCCATAAAATGTTATCCGTTCTTCTATGTTGTTTTAACACCTAGCTGGCGTGTATGATGCGGCATGGACTCAAAGACTAGTAATCAAATGGATCAGAGTATGGCCAATATTATGTGAACCAAAAAATAGTTTATAAGACTTGCCTGGCTATTATAAGCCTGCCCATCACACACAAAGATGGTACAACATTAATTGTTTGGACTCAACATTACAGTTGAATATACTTTTCTCCGATCCTTATCAACAGTACTTTCTAGTCCACCCTAATATTTTCCCCCTAGACCCAAGTAACGTGACTTTACCCTTTTAAGGGTATTTTTGGAGGGTTACTATTAAAAACGGATGCCAACTAGGTCAAGAAGTTCTTATGGCCAGAGCAACCTCATTTTTATTTTCTATTTTCTGTTTAAATAAACAAAAATTTTATAAATTTTTCTAAAAAAACATGCTTGATAACGTTATTTTTGTTTTTTACATAAAACAATACTAAACAAATTTTTTTTTTGAATAAAATGGAAGTGAGAATTTTTTACTTCCAAATTTTTTTTTAAAACAAATGTAAACCAGAAAGTAGTATTTTTGTGAATAAAAGTTTAAAATGGTATTGTTGTAAATAAACTTTTTAAAAGTGATATTTCCTAAATATATTCTTAAAAATGGGGAGTTGATCAAACTCAAGGCAACACCAGTAGAATAGTTGGAACATAGTAAGTAATTAGATAATTTTCGGTTAAGAGATGAATAGGTATTTATATCCATTGTTTTCTAGTCTTTTTGCTAATTTCCTGATTTGTTAATGATGGTGGATTGTAGTGGTTATATGGCTCCAGAATATGCATTTTATGGACACTTCTCTGTTAAGACTGATGTATACAGCTTCGGTGTCCTAATTATGGAAATTATCACGGGCAAGAAGAACACTAGACTCCTTGATTCAGAGAGTTCCGAGGATCTCTTAAGCAATGTGAGTACGAATAGAAGTCTAAATTTTAGACCGCAGGTAAAATTTTTTTTACTAAAACTCGATCAACTTTTTCAGGCCTGGAAACATTGGAGGGGTGGAACAGCTTTGGAGTTGTTGGATCCGAGACTAAGAGATTCATACACAGCAAATGAAGTCATCAGATGTATCCATATTGGACTACTCTGTGTTCAAGAAGATGCAGCTGATAGACCCACAATGGCATCCATAGTTCTCATGCTCAGCAGTTATTCTATCGCACTACCAATACCCAAAAAGCCAGCATTTTTCCCTTATAGTGAGACGGAGGGAAACATGCCATCAGTAGAGATGGAATCAAACAAATCATCACGCAATACATCGTATTCTGTTAATGAAATGTCCTTTACTGAAGTTTACCCTAGATAGAGTACGATGAAAGGCTCTCAATTCACTTCTTGTTGTCTTGTTGGTTCTTAATTATGATTAGGAAAATTGTGATGACAATTCTCGAGTACAGAGTCATTTTGTTGAAAAAAATAGAAAAGCAAACCAATTGTTAATTATTGGCAGTTGTTTTAAATTTTTGTTTAAGAATGAGTAATGTTGTGCGGTCTAAAATCCTAAGGACCCATAAGGGTTAAGTTCGACCTCCTCCATGATGGTTATATGCGACCTCTTCCACGGGTTATATGCGACCTCCTCCGTGATGATTTTGTGCGATCTCTTCCATAGGTTATCTGCGACCTTCTCCGTGAAGTCTCTTTTTTGCATAAGTATGTGCGTCTCTTTCTGTACAGGTGGTAGGAAACCTACAAGGAAAGGGAGACAGAAGTATATGTTATGTCAAACAGGAAATCTACAAGGAAAGGGAAACAGAAGTCTCTTATTTATGATTAACTAGTTATCCGTTTTGAATGGTTATCCAATTATGTTGTTACTTAATTTACGTTACCCAATTGTATAGTTATCCGTTTATACAATTAGGATCCTAGGGACATAGGGTTACTTTTACCTATATAAAGAGGACTCAATGTTCCGAAGGGAGGCAAGTTTTTGAGTATTCCAATTACTCTTCAGTTTTTCTAATCTCCAGAGGAGACGTTGTAACCTTGAGTGTTTATAATTCTTCATAAAATAGTAGAAAAATAGTGGACGTAGGCTCATCTTTTTCGGGGTTGAACTACTATAAAATCCTCTCTCCTTATTTGTTTTGATTATTAATTCAATTCACACAAGCCACATCTCTTGATTTTTTCTAAATTTATTGTTGATAAAACCTCTATCAACAATTGGCGCTAGAAGGAGGGCTATTCAGGCAGAAAAATTTGTCAAATTCCACCTTTTCAATAATGACAAACACTAGAAACACTACCAGAGTCACTGGAACTAGCCAAAACTAACCTCAAAGTACTGCTGCCACACAGGCAGCCCCTGCTCCGGATCAGTCTACTATGACGGTAACAGAGAACCTTTCCCAGAGACAGGATCGTATAGAGGAAATGCTCGTAAACCTTCAGCAAGTCACTAACCAGATCAATGATACCCTGCGATGACTTACTGAACGGCAGATGGTGACCCTACCACAATATGAACATCCCAAAGAACGTCCTGCTCAATTACCCGAGAAGGGAATACAGATCCTCGAGACGAGAAGATGTGGCCAGCCAAGAACTCAGCAGGAGCGTCATGAAGATCGCATCTCTAAAGGGAAAGGCAAGGTCACAAACTTGCCACTAGAATCTGGTACGGAGAGTTCAAGTACGAACCGTGATCGTACACAACCTTCT